>VUQG01039595.1:2492-13358 GCA_015106755.1 Etia nguti
GTGAACAAGATCCCGAGATACTTAAACTCTTCCACTTGGGGCAAGAGCTCGTCCATGACCCAGATGGGCACGCCACCTTTTTCAGGCTGAGGACCATGGGCTCAGATTTGGAGGTGCTAATTCTCATTCCCACCGCTTCAGCCATCACCCAATGAAGCCAACAGAACCACATCATCCGCGAAAAGCAGAGATGAGATTCTGAGACCACCCAAGTGAAAGCCCTATGGACTAAGGCCTGGGTACCAGACGCTCGCCTTCGGGCACCCTCCCCGGGCCTGGCTCCAGGGCGGGGCCCCGGTAACCCTATCCCGGGCAGGGTAAACAGTTACCTCGATGGTCTTCTCATAGGGGTCTTCTGAATCGCTCTTTGTCTGGTCCCTCACCCAGGACCAATTTGCCACGGGAGACCCTACCAGGGGGCAAAAGCCCCCAGACAACATAGCCCCTGGGATCCCTGGGACACACAAACCTCTCCACCACGATAAGGTAGCGATTTGCGGAGGGGCGAATGACTATGTTAATTTTTAATTAACAAAACCTTTATAGTTTACAATTACAGCTCATTCTGGGCAATGAACTATCATTTATCATGTTGTTTTTATTAGTCTCGCCCACTCAAGATCAAAGTGAGCTGTATATGGCCCGCGATGTAAAATGACTTTGACGTCCTTGTTTTAGAGCAGTTTTTTTTGCTTTTGAACACTGATGGCACAAATACCCATCTTATCTATGCAGGGAAATAAAATAGCTAGATACTGGGAAGGTTTCTCTCATGTCATGGACACATAGTTCAAGAGTTGTCTGGCATATTGGACCTGATAGAACCACTGGTTGCTTGGGGAAAGACTTTTTTATTCCTCAACTGATTCAGTTCAATTTTATTTATATATTGCCAAATCATAACAACAGTTGCCTCAAGGCACTGATTGGCAGTGCAGGTTTCTAGATGGGTGAAATCGGTTGCAAAGAAGGTCCTGCTCTAAAAACCTCCTAGGGATTGCTTTGGTTGCAAGCTGATAGGCACAGTTGCCTGTAGTTTCTCATGTTTGTCTGCAAATACAAGAAAAGTAATAGCCTAATTGTAGTAAAACTTGAAACAACCGAGCCTTTTGAAACATGTTGGCTGCAGTTCTGAGGCACACCTTTTACTTTGAAGTAAAAGTTTCCAGTTTGCATTGCACTTTTCACAGTTTCACGACAGTTTGAACAGTAGCGAGACTGTGTTTGTAGACAAGTCCGTCACTTCCATGGAAACTACAGGTGACCGCTGCAACGTGGCAGCAGCCAAAGCAATCACTAGGAGGTTTTTGCCAATCATTTTGGGAGTACATGTTTATCCCTAGTGGCAGGTGGTTGCCATGGGGTCACTTTCTGGTCTACAGGCCTGCATGACTGGGGATTTAGCAATGATTTTCCCAGTGACTGCCATCAACCCCTAGAAACCATTCACAACCAGTTGTGGAATTTTTTTTTTTTATATTTTCCCTCATGATGGTGGTTGCCAGATGGTCACAGACCAGTGTCTAAGCCTGTGTGACTGGGGCCTTATCACTTGATCCTGCATTGTCGATATGATTGTCACACAACCAAAATGGCAGACAGGATAACATCACGTGGTTAGTGGTCACAAGTCTGTAAAATCTCAATAGTCTTTCTCTGTCAGGGTTTATAGTGGCTTAGGGTTGAGGCTGGGGTTGGTTTACTGTGGTGGTAACAGGGAGATCTTTGTTTGGGTCAATTTTTCCAAAGAAGTCTGTCCAGGAGAAACCCTAAAACTGGTTATTTTTTTTTATCATTGAAAAAGTATATCAACAAAAAATTGTAGTGTTTCTTCAGACAGACGTTCTTTTCTGTTTTGTGCCGTTTTCAGCATCTCCAGCATTGAGTTTGACTTTAAAACAAAAACAAAAACAAACAAACAAGTGAAACTAACTGCACATTCCCTTTTCCATGAAATATACATTTGAGTCTAGTCAATCTGCAGTAAATCCTCATGTCTCAATCTCGCTTTGGGCTTTATGCCGACCAGGAACGGAGACAAGCTAAAGATGGAGTGATTTGCCTGCAGATGATGAGCCGTCTCCCAACACATCTCTTTCCAGTTTGAAAACTATGTTTTCTTGTTTTAGTGTCAGCATCCAAGAATTAATTCCATCTGGGGTACTCTTTAAGCACCAGTATAGCTGACTTGATGCTTGACACAAGGCAGTTTTTCTGCTGAAAGTAGTCCAGTCTTAATGTTTTTACTGCTATATATTTTTAACGGAGACATATGTTCAGAGAAGCAGCAACTTAGTCTTAAAATAGTTTCCAGGCCATGAAGGGGAGAAAAGAAGAAATAACAGAACAACAAACAGATGTGTCACTGCCAATTGATGTCACCTCTGTTTCTTTCGATCTCTGTCTTCCCTTTAGACACGCACTCAAAATTTATTTTCCACCTCCTCAGAGTGGTCGTGTTCTTTAATCTTGTCAGCGAATCCTTGAATTTAAACTGACTTCTGTGCAGTCTTTTTTTTTTTTACAACCCCCCCCCCCAAAACCCCAATTGCATTTATGTGTCTATTACCTCAGAATCCATCACTTTGTGCAAACTCTTGTCTGCTTCACTCCATATAAACTGACTCATTCTGTTTTTTGCTCTTTGATAAAAGATTCAGTCGCTGTTCAGCAGCAATCACAAGGCTGCCAAATGCTGATTTATTTATTTTTCGAAACAACATCTCATTATTCAGCGGGAGTAGTGAGGAAATTGAAAGTGTACTGTTTCAGTATGGCTTTTGGGGATACCTGATTATACAAAGTGCTGCTTCATTACAGTTTCTGATGCAGAAATGAAATGGAGTCTTCGTGGAGAGATTTTGCTTCCATTAAGAGGGGAGCTGTGCCACGTGGAATGTCAATGAATATCCCGCGCTATTTTTAGTTACACTTTGTCCAATTTGCCTTAACCACTTAACTATAACACTGATGAATTATAAAAGCACAGATACACACACGCGCGTGGGTACACACGTCCACTAATTTGCAGATATGAGGCATTATCCTGCATTGTCTTTTACCTGTCGAGACTTGTAAAGTAGCTGGAGTCAGTCAGTCACATGGCACATAAAACAATCCAATAGGGGAATCCTTCTCTCCCATTTCTCCTGTCTGGCAGATTTGTATTTGTTAGACCTTTAATCTTCCTCTACTATGGGCTACTAACTGAATTTAACTGAAGCCAGAGGACACTAGTGTCTTAAAGCAAGCAGACAAATGCTTCTTTCATCCTCTGTGCAATTCTCCTCAGTGAAAAGATGTATGGGTATTATAATGGGAAGGTGAAATTTGCTGCAGATGTTAACAGGGCAACGGCTCCTTGTTATCTAAGCGCTGCCTCTCAGTGAAGAATCGCTGTATCCACTTTGCTGAGATTTCCAAAGCTGCTAAGTGCCAAACAAATGCAAACATAGATAACTGCTCAGCGCAGCAGCCACATGAGGCTATGAAAGGAAGAAAAACAGTACTGTCAAGTTCCTCTGTACAAAACGGAGGTTATGTGAACCGACCTGCGCGAATACTCTGAGGCCAAGAATCAGCAACCACAGAAGCTTTCTGTCTTCCTCTGTAGGCTGAGGTTACAGTGGCTAATTAGTGTGTTTGTTATTGTAAATGTAACTCAGAAGATAAAAGCTAAAAAAACAAAAAAAAACAAAAAAGAGGGAAAGGCAAAAAAAACAGAAAAGCGATTATTTCCCATACAGTGAGTGGAACGTTTATCTGTGAGTCACAGCTAACCTGGAAGAACCAGCTGTGATTTCCTAAGAAATGCCTCCCTGTGGGTCAATCCACAACAGCTGTGCTGTTAATGAAACAATATCAAACATGTTTCTTCAAATAAACCTGCCGCTAACAATATTAAACTCTCCAGGTCCAACAGTTCAAGATCAAATAACAAATAATATTTGCTATAGGATTAGTCTGATGATATTCTTTATTTTTCATGGTCAATACATCCAGTGAAAAGACCAAAACCAACAATGAACTGATCCTCTTAGCTATTATCAACAGTGTAGCTAAACCCTGAAAGCACACCGGTTTGCCATCATGCATAGTACTTGAATGTGAATGTCTAAATTAAACAAATTTATACCCATATAAAACAGGCCGGCCATTTATTTATTTATTTATTTTGAATATGCATGATCAGTTAATTAATACCGATTGCATTTCATTTGGATATTTCACAAAAGATGTAATGCTTGTTGAACCCGTCAGTCGCTTTTTTACATCTGCTTTCAGAGCACCACTTGGGAAAGGTGCGTGAGTTCTAACTTGACAGCAAAATGGAGAGGTTTAATAGTTTACTGGATACACTTCAAATCACTTAACTGCCATGGCTTCTCGCACCTGTCACTCTTCCTCAGTCAGCTATGAGAGAGGGAGAGTGAAAATAAATTTGAGTAATTACTGCAAATTGCCAGAACCAAACAGGCAGTTAGCAAGTGTCGAGGAGGATTTTAATCATTAACGTGAGACCATGCACCTGTCCACCCGGAGGCTCTAAAAAGTACTGAAAACATCTCCGATTAAAGTTACAACATTAAATAAATGTTTTCAGATTACGGAGCACGCCTATGTGGTTTCAGCTCCCCAGTCACTTTCTGGTCTTCAGGAATAATGAGACAACCCTGTCACTTCTCAGGGGACTATCAGGAGGGCTGAAGGATGGTTCCACACCTCCTGCTTTTCTACCCAATAATTAGATATCATTACAGTGACATATCTCTAAGTTTAGCATGACCTTCCTATTATATGGTTCTGTATGTTTTTTTCCCACCTCTTTTATAACAAAGATAAAGGGGAAAAAAAGGCATCTGCCCTGTTTCATAAACAAACAACAAAGCATTAGTTCAACAAAGTCCTACCAGTGCTGTGCATCCTGCTGTTAGGGACTAATGTTTGCCTTTGTGAGTTTGCTTTGACTGAAAACCCTTTATTCTGTCAGCAGCACTTCAACACTCAGCAGTTTGGAAACAGCATTATCTTATTAGTAGCAGCCACCGCTGGCACGATTGTTGCGTCTGGCATTTTAAAGCGTCTGACCGTTGTAACACTGACTGACTTATTTATTTTTTATATTAGCTGCTGAAGCTATTGATTTGTTGATGGGGGAGTATAGCATTTAACTGTATAAATGATGCATTACATGTATGTAGTTTCGCAGGAATCACAGCTCTTTGGTAAGTCTCTGCAAGCTTTGCACACCTGGAGTCGGCACATCCTCTCAAGCTCTGTGAAGTATCTGTGAAATACCATCTAAAGCGGTCGCCACAGATCCTCTCTAGGCTTTAAGTTTATGCTTTAGCTGGTGCGCTCTAGGACAGCCAAGGACTTGTTCAAACACTGTATTCAACATGCCAAACAAGCGAGTTAGCTTTGCAGCTGTTCTCACAGGAGTTAGATAATCTAAACTATAGGAAGATGTAAAAGGTTTAGAGCTATAAAAAAAAATCATTGCAGATTAAATTTCACTTCACAAGCTGACACAAAGGCTTCACATCCATATAGTTTTGTGTGACTCCAGGCTGTGTTCTGGCTTAAGAGTCTATGCATTTTAACATAGACTGAATGTATAATGCACACATGCAGAGAGTTTTGCCGTTAGCATTTCCCAAAGATCTCTAGGCTGTGACAGTATATGTACACATGACTGACACGGCTGATGGATTACATCACAAAACTGAGGGGTAAAAGTATTTTAAACTTTAATTTCACTTCATTTGTCAGGGTGTGTATCCTGAATCAATCTTAAATGATGCCAGTACTTATATGTACTGGCATCATTTAAGATTGATTCAGCATTTGTTTTTTTGGACACAAGCTTAGATGATGAAATTCTGTATTTAGTAAACGAGCCAAAGATCTTAATTATCTGTATACTTGCAGATATCCTATTCTACTCTTAAGAAAAGGAAACAGGTAGAAAAGGCTGAGGTATGCCAGTTTACACAAGAACTCGACTGAAAATCAGTGGCAACAGGTCAGATGGGGCGATGAATAAAATTTAAAATTTTTGGTTCAAATTATTATCATCATCAGTCTTCTGTAAATTTCCATATATGTTTGCACGTGCTGCAGGAACTTTCTGCATCTATTTCCCATTTTCATAACAATATATAAAGAAATAAGAGGGTGAAGACTTTTGCACAGTACTCTGTTTCTTGTGACTGTCTTTCTTGTCCTGCCTTCTCAGTCTCCCTGCTTTCATGAACATGTTTTTTTTCTCATATTTTCACACACTACACATTGATTCTGTACTCATCTTGCCTTTGCTCTCTGTGTCCAGTAATAATGCAATGTGAACGTTTTTGTTACAGTCCAGTTGCTTGTTGCACTAGACATTCAATTTCAGTGTATATCTGCTGATGTTTCCCTCAAAGGGAAATTTTGAAATCAGCCAGGTTTGTTCTTTAGGTGTCCCGGCCAAAGAAAATATCATAAATATCAACATGTTACTATAAATAGCATAATTATAGACAATAATCTAAAATGCCACGCTGCCGTATCTGTGCTGCTGACGAGTTAACCGGGATTATAAAACACTGTTACATGGAAATCTGTGCTAGCACCTGGCTGACACTGGGTGCAACTATTCCAACAGTCCTCACTGTTGTTTTCTAGCCTGGCTGGAATGTAAGTTGATAAAAAGTGACTAATGATAGTGTGTTAAAATAAAGAATTCTGTATATGGTAACATGCAATGTTCAAAACTGAACAGGACTGGAGGGTGAAAAGAGACCACAGCACATTTCTACAACCTTTGTTGTTTTATTGTGTTATCCAGTATTGTGTTATCTAATTGACGGGACTCACAGGGAAGAGGTGACGGGAGCACTTTTCTCGAGGGAGCGACGGCATCTTTTCTTATCCTCTGAAATTACTGAAGCATTATGCAAAAGCACTGAAGGTTGCAGCTGTCAACTTTGCACAGATATCTTTGCTCTTTTGTTTCTCACCCTCTGCATTGCTGCTGACATCCTCTCCTGTGTTCCCTGGAGTATCTTAACAAATTCTGTGTAGCTGTCCCCCTGAGGGATAGTACACTGCAACAAAGTAAGCAGTTCACAGTATACAGTGCGAGCTGACGTGGATATAAAAAGCTGTTTTGTTTTTTCTTTCCGGTCCAGGAGACTCAGCTTGGACTAAAACATACAACTTAATAATTATCAAACAGTTTTTTTTTCTTCCAGACAAACAGTTGCCTGCCAGTGTGGGTTGTAAAAAGCTGCCTATGGCAACCGTATCACTATTTGACACTTTATTTTCTACTTTCTACTTTATGCAATACTTTTTTCAGTTACTAGTGCTTGAACAGAATGCCATCCATCCATTTTCTGTCCCTTGTGCAGGCTGGGGTCACAGAGGGCAGCAGAGAAGCTCAGGCCTCCCTCTCCTCTCTGGGAGGACATCAGACCAGCTCAGAGTGTTAACCTCTCCTGCTCATCCTGGGTCTGCCCTGGGATCTCTTTCCATTTGGGCGTGCCCTAAACACCTCACCTAGGAAACATCCAGGAGACATCGAGCTCAGATGCCCAAACCACCTCTTACCAATACTCTCAGAGGGATTAATAAAAATGACAACATCATGCTTTGGACAATTATCAGAGTTGCTGCAAACTTCTTCGACAGATCTGATGACACCAACACTAAATACAGGAGCAAAGGACAGCCGTTTAAGCACAGAAAGCCACATGAGGAAACACAAAATAAAACAAGAGGAACAAAGAAGAACAACCCACAAAGACAAACAGGAAGACCCACATAGGGGAAACACAGCAAGGGAAAAAACTCAGGAACATACGGGTGACACAAAAATGAAATGCCATGAGAGGCAGTGCTGGGCTTATGTTAAGTAAGCAGTTTCAACTGATTGAAACATTAAAAAAAAGTAATTCATTTCAAGGGAGAGGAGGGGGAGACCCAGAGCAATATAGCTGTGTTTGTAATGGGGTAGGAAGCGTTAAGGACAAGCATGAATTCTAATTATGTTCCTATATTGTCAGGCAGAGATAAAATAAGAGACAGTTATGAAAAGAATGTGAATCATTGCACTGCTCTATCTGTCAGCAAGCAGCTCACAAGCACACAAAATGAACACTGGGTCAGAAGTGAGCCATCAACTATGGTTTACGCCACACTGGATGCGAGCTAAGAGGATATGAGTGTGTGTTAACAGTATTATTGTTGGGATCAGCGCTGATTTCATCTATCTCCACACACGCACACTCAACAAAGTGCTTGTAGCGTGAGAAAGGCACTGCAGGGTCCCTGCGTTTTGGAGGACACTCAGAGTACACAGAGCAGATCTCTGGAGAGTTGTCTCAGTAAACTCAGTCAGCGGCTTGTAATTAAGTGAGATTTACACAGTGTCAAAGCGGGGCAGACAGAATGAGCATGTAGATAAAAAGCAGCGAGTGTTGGCATTTACAGTGCGCGTACTGTACATCTGTGAAATGTCATTCCACGCGGTGTTTCTTCACGCGTGTGGGAGTGAAAGGAGCAGAGATTTAACCACGGAAATCAATGGCACTGTTATCAATATTCAAGATATGTTAGTTTTAGCTTTTCATGAATTTGTATTTCTGCACAATGAAAGGACAAAACACACACCAAAACGTATGAATATTAAGTATTCGATATGAAACACAATCTTTTTAGTCCTGATTCAGTAACTCAATCAATCCCATGTTCACAATCACAGCCCAGTATTAATCTTAGCATTGTTTGGGCCCCCTCTGACTCAGCTAACGAGCAGTGCCAGTCAGCCCAAGGTCTCGGCCTTCTAAACTGGAGGAGGAAGATTTTTGTTTGCAGCAGTGCTGAACCCATAGTCTAATTAGCAGACTTTGTTCTGCAAGACTTGCCTCAAAACATATTTTTCTTTGTTGAGTTTTGAATCGATTAACCTTCGTTTACAGTCTCCATTTGACAGTCTCAGTTTCACAATATGTGACTTTTGTATTCTAAAGCTGGTGAGACTGTCTGAGTGGTTGCATATAAAGTTTCTTTTAAAAAACTTTTTATTTTTAAAATTTTTACATTTGCTAAACAACTGGAGCAAAGACTGTCGAGACCAGAATTACCTCGGAGTCCTATCATTAACTTGCAGAAATATTCTTTATAAAAACATCAAATATATCTCACCAAATACAATCAATAGCTGTCAAGAAATAAATGGATGTTATATGTGTATACCATAGTAGCTCCCAAACGAACTCATGCTGCCAGATGCCAGATGAGATGCCAAAGCTATGTGTTATAGCTTTATCAGTCCAGCCTTTGAATCTGCTTGCTTATCACAAGCCCCTTGACCTTACTTGCTTGCCTTTCTTGTCTTGGGTTTTTGAAGGTCTTATCACTACACCGGATGGGCAAGAGACCATCAGTAAATTCCTGTGTGGCCGCTTAGTTACATTACTTAAGACATTACTATATGCTGCTATATGAGACTTTACACAGGAAAAATATATTAAAAAAAACATGTTTCAAAGTATTTTAAATGTGATTTTATTTTATTTTTTTTACTGAAAATTTAGAATTAAATCATTGAAAACTAACAGCAGGGAATCTTTCATTATTTCTATCCTTATTTTTATCTATTTATTTTAATATCTTGTCTTATTTTTATCCTTATTTATCTTGTTCCTTCAACCCTACCTAACTTGGCATTTGTGTATGGACAGCAAAGGAAGAATTTCATTGCACAGAGAAATGCTATTTCTACTGTACACATGACAATAAACACTTTGAATCTTGAATCTTGAAGAGATAGCCACCACAAGCCGTGTAGCTGTGCTCCTGCTTAGAAGTGTCAATGAAAGCTAACCAAGTTGTCTGCTGCTGAAGACTAGAGAGGAATGAGTTGTTACCTATTCAGATAAACACATCCCCACCCTAAATCGGGTACAGAAGAGGACATGTTGTCATGTTGTGTATATTGACAAGGACCACAAGGAGGGGCATCATACATTTTAATGTTACATCATGTTAAAAAATCTATCAAGTGTATTTTCCATCATTTGAGTTTTGATGCTTTTGTAAACCAGGTGGAAAAATGGTAGAAGATGTTTTTTGTTTCCACTAGTGGGGAGTGACATGTTCTCAGCATCTTCTGTGGTTTTAGTAGGCAGCTGAAGGGGGACAAAAACCACAAATAAATGGACAAGAAACAGGAAGAGGGGCACACCTGAGGCTTTTGGAACAAGCCAGTGAGTATATAGGCAGTTTAGGTATACCATGAAAAATGCTACTATGTAGCTTCAAGTTGCTGTAATTGTATATGTTTCATGTGGATGGGTTCCAGTCCCCCTGCGACCCTACACTGGAGAAGCAGAAGAGAATGGATGGATGGATGGATGGATGGATGGATGGATGGGTTGTCCAGGATTGTATTTACCAATGATTTAAAAGTCTTTGTGCAATATCCGCTGGCTTGTTGGTTTAGTTGTTGGCCAAATGACCTTGTAGGCCTAAAGGGATGAAGGCCATTGGTTTTCCTTGTTATTTATGGTATTTGTATTGTACTGGATTATTTCATATTTCATTCCCCTGAGCTGTATATTTGTGAGTGGGCCCTAAGCAATGAGTTTTCTTGCAGTGAATCTTAGTTTTGTAATCTGATTTAAACAGGAAGACAAGCCACTGTAGCTGTTAAAGGTTTTTAAATTGTTTTTAAATTGTTTTAAATTGTTTAAATTGTTTTTAAATTGTTTTAAATTGTGTGTGTGTGTATATATATATATATATACATGTGTATATATATGTATATATATATATATATATACATGTGTATATATATGTATATATATATATATATATGTG
>VUQG01039621.1:3054-13471 GCA_015106755.1 Etia nguti
AACTGTGTGAAAAGGAGGCACTGTACCTTAGTAAAAAAAAAAAAAAAAAGAAAGGTAACCATCACAACACAATTTTATTAAAACCTCTAAAGTAACTTGTTTTAAATGGAAAATGAAGCTGCCGTACCCTTCTCATATTATTTTTTTTTACAATTAAAATACTGTCTTTAGGTTTTTGCACACACATATATACACACAGAGACACACATCTATTGTTTTCTTCTTCCACTCTCGTTTTCTCTGTCTGTATGTATGTATTATTGTAGGTAGACCCTACAATAATACATATGTAGGTAGACCCTGCAATAATACATACAGAGAAAAACCCAACAATCACATGACCCCATATGAGCAAGTACTTCGGAGACAGTGGGAAGGAAAAACTCCTTTTTGACAGGAAGAAACCTCCAGCAGAACCAGGTTCAGGGAGGGGCAGCCATCTGCCGGCAAATACAGTCACATGAAAGCAATTGTCATGTAAAGAACAGAAAATTTCATGTAAAAAACCTTTCTGTTCTTTACTTGACTACTGCTTTTGTAACACTTCTGGAGTCGTTACAGTACACTAGGACCAGTTAGGTTCGACTACTAGAGTAGTAATGAGTGTAGCGTGTAATAAAGACCCAGACCAGAAAATAAGTTCAAATTGCCGGCTTATTATTCTTGTAAAAGCAGAGAATAGACAGTTGACCCACATTACATAAAACATTCAACACCACATTTAAGGAAAACAAGATATTTCCTTTCCCTTTTTAGTTCAGAAATTTCTGTTAATTTATCCCATTTGTCTCAGAACCTTTTATTTGGCTCTAAAAGGATGTTATTTTCAACCTAGGCTATTGTTTTATTTATTTCAAGTTCTAAGTACGAGTTTATCCTTTAATCTATTTGAATTAACACTGTGTTATTGTAAATCAAGTTTAGTTGTTTAGGCCCAAGAGTTAATTTAATTTTGGTCTAGTTCACCGTTAGATTTCAACCATTTCTTATTTTGTTTTAACCAAACAAAATTATTTACATTTCCGTTAACACCATTACAGCATTAAAATGTAAGGTTGACCAAAAGTAAATTACAAAAAAAACAAAAAATAGAAAAACTGAAAACGATTCAGCAAAAGGCTGAATAGCCCCTTAAACAAACAAACAAAAAAAACAAAAGAAAAGTTGTCTCTGTGTCCTTTAACTATTAATCCCGGAATTACTCTGAATGGTTATCCGGTGCTTTGAGAGTCCACTGTTCTTTTGCAGAGGTGTATGGAGTAATCTACCAGTTTTTTCAGCGAAAAGGCGCAATATCCAGCAGGGGGGCGTTTTTTTCTTTTCCTGCTCGGCGCAGTTCAATGGGTCCGTGGGTGGCTCGCCATCTTGTTTCTTGCTCAGCGAATCAAACTCCGATTCTAGCTTGGCATTTCCCGATCCAAACCTTAATGGCCTACCATAACAACAAAACAATGTGCATAAACATTTGAAAATAACACACGGGTAGCCCTTAAATAACAGTAAAAATCCGTTTTTCAGCTTATTTAGTCCTAATTAAGGCGACGTCAATATGGCGCACTGAAAACAACGTCAAAGGACTTTGAACTACAGCCTGTGTGTCGGTTAAGCACCAATCCACCGTTTAAATCCACCCTTTTTAACATAAAACAACATAAACCTGCTACCTTGGCTTTCCATTTGCATGAAATGAACAATATAATACAACAAAACATTTCTTGTATGAAATAAAATACAATTTCTGAACTCACCAAGTCCCGTTCAGCTATGTTCACAATGTCACCAAGGCAAGGACAGGTCGGAAAAACAAAAATACATTCTCCAGAGTACAAAAATGGCTTTATGTAAACTTCTGGCTTGTTTTTTTTATATATTTTTCACTTGTTTAGGCAGCAGCTCCGCAAGGACTATCTGCATTTCTCCCTCTACAGCATCAAAAAGAAGGAACAACCCAGTTGGGTGTGGCTGGTCACAGGAGTCACGCTGCAGCGTGCCCTTTCACAATAAGAGTCTGAACACATATTTTAGCCATTTTACCTGAATTAACATAAAAACATCTTGAATTAGCAAGTTTTTTAACCTTTATGATCTATTTATTGACCATTTATCACCTGTAATATATTTCTTATGACTGTTTTTACTAACAGGCTTTTATTTATTGACAGCTATGTTAACCAGGGTTACACTTTCTCATACTGTCAATCTCAATACTGACGTCATTACTCTAGTCCAATCATTTTCTCGACTGCCTTCTTTGAGCCAATTAGCCTCGCATGGTTTAAATCGGTGCTCTCCATCATTCTTCCTTCCAGACTCCTCCCCATTGCCATCTCAGACACCTCAGACTCCAGGGAGTCCTGTCCTAAATTCTATCACCGCTGGGATTCCAATCTGCCATTCTGCCATGATGGGCCATTGGAGTCTAATGAACAAATACATTAATTTCTTTATCTCAATAAATCATGTCCAATTCTTCCAAGTGATCTCTCCTTATTGAATTTAAAGTGTTTGCAGTGTTTAGATGAAGAAAGGGAGCTGTTTTATTACTCTGTTTAGTATATGCTAACTTTTGGACTACTTTCCACACATTCAAATCAACTACAAGATAAACAATGAAATAACATAGTTGAATGTAATAAGAATGATTTTCAAATGCCAAAAATGTGCAATGGCTTTGACAAGAACACAGCTTGTTTAGAGTTTTGACTCTGGCTCAAACAAAACTACATTTCATTGGTTCAAGTGAGCTCTGAGTACTAATTAATGTTAATTTATTTTATCACTTTATATTTACTAAATATCAGGCTATTATTACAGGAAAAGCATTGATCATTGTGACAATTTTATTTACAAACTACCTCGATCTGAATGATACAGAGTAAGGTTTGGGAGTTTGAGGCTCCCAGTTAGCATTGAGCAATCCAATATAAATCCATCTAGTTACCTCCGAAGTTTGGGACATGTGTCTTGTTTGTTAATCTGTTTTTTGTAACAGTGGTGATTTGAGTTTTGAAAAATAAATAATTATTGAGCTTTAGTTTAAGGTGGGACACTAAGATCGAGTAGTGACTTAGCCATTCATGGAGATTCAATGTACAGTGTTGCAAAAAAGTACTTGACCCCTTCTTTTCTTCATTTTTTCCGATTTGGTCACAAAAATGACACGACTAAGTACAAAATGTAGTTTTTTATGTTGATGGCTGATGATGATTTAATTTATTAGGGGAAAAAAGCTATCCAAACCCAACTGGCCATGTGTGAAAAAGTAATTGCCAGTGCCATCCTTGGCACAAAGAACTGCAATTAAGTGTGATAACCAGTAATGAGTCTTTCACATGGCTGTGGAGGAATTTTGGCCCACTCATTGAAGAATTGTTTTAATTTGACCACACTGGAGCATTTTTGAGCATGAATGGCCTGTTTAAGGTCATGCCAAATCCTCTTAATCAGATTTAAGTCCAGATTGTGACTAGACCACTCCAAGACTCCATTCAGTGGGAAGTTTGCTGTTGTGTTTCGGATCATTGACCTGCTCCCTAAACCGTGTGCTTGAGCTTCAGAGCATGAATTGATGGCCACACAGTCCTTTAGGATTTTCTGGTATAGAGCAAAATTTGATGGTGTAGCACTTTTTTTACTACAAGTCATGTTTCCCTATTCACACGCATTCATACAATGCTTTTTTTCTAAGCTATTATGCATTTTAAACTAAACTACAATGTAGTGTGGTTTAGTTTAGTTTAGTTAAGGTTAAACTAAACTAAACTTTAGCCCATCCTGGAGGACAACACCAACCAGTTCACTGCCAACACTTACTTATCTTCTATCACTCATGCTATCGCTTATGTCCAGATCTGTCCTGCTTCCATGGCATCTCCACACCAGACTAGCAGCTATTTATAAACACGATATTCTATTTGAAAACATTTTGGGAATTTTTACTTTCACACAGAGTTCAGTGATCGCAAAAATGATTATATTGCTATAAAGTAACCACTTCATTAAAGCTGAAAAACAGCCAATAAAGTGTCATTTTCATATTGACAAGAAAATATATATTTTAAAAAAGTGAACTCTGAAACCAGAAAATTGAATATGATAGGTTAAATTATTGACATGCACAGTATTAGTTGGAATGCATTTAGCTTTTAATAGTCCCTCTTTGCATCACAATAATAAACACATTATTTCATAATAGAACTTAATATTAAGAGCATAAGCAAGCCTTGATTGAAAAATGTCAAGACATTAGGCACTGATTAGTATCTTCTTGGTTTTCATGATGTTCATGAAATTAATTCATGTGGTTTGTTCAGACTATTAGAAACTTAGTGTTTTAATTCCCAACAGTTTAACTTCAGTAGATCAACCAAAATAAGTTACTGCAGAGCGGTGGGGCTGCTGTCGACAGCTCCCTTAATCACATGGATTTGCCACATATTTGATTCGGCATTTTTTTTTTTGTTTGTTTTATTTATTTTTATCACAGAGGCCCCACTGACACAACCCCCAAGAGATCTGTGGTTCCTCCCGGGACTGCATCAGGGGGCTTTTGCTTGTTAGGGAAATGTGAGAAAGGGAGAGTGGCTAAATTGTTTCTGCAGAGTATCAGTGCATAATCTGGTTGAAATGACAGATTAAGGCTTAAAGAGATCTATAGCTATGCAGCAGCATTCACAGTTGATTATATGTAACTACATTATTGGTTACATTATGCTGCAAAAGAAGAAACAGCATTATTATTAAAAGGTGTTTCCCTCATTTTGTTCTTGACATTTTTGTCAGAGAAGTTTATCCAGCAGGTGATGGTGGAAAGAACGAAGGCGTGCCAAGACCTCCTCCAGCGTGGAAGGAGGAGTCAAAATACACAACCTGAGAGAGAAGGAAAGCGAAACACACCAAACATACCGAACACAACATTAACATATACTACCTTGAAAAAGTACAGTCACAAGAAAACTACTTACATTTTTAATGTGTTTAGACCACCAAGCACTTGACCTTTGGCATAGTGCCTACATTTGCTTGATTTTACCAATTTAAAGATATACAGCGAAACTAAATAGAGCCCTACATTTCATAAAGTTACAAATAATGGTTCCAGATTGTGTGCTAATTATTAGAACCTAATTATTAGTATCTGTTTAGTGGAATAGACTAGTACTTAAATAGCATTTCTTGCACTTGCTCTAACTGAACACTCAAAGCACTTTTTTACTACCAGACATGTTTCCCTATTCACACACATTTATACATGCTTTAATCTGTGCTAAAGGGTTAGCCAGTAAGCATGGCTTCACAGACAGAAATGTGAAACTGATTTATTTTATTATCTGTTAGTAGGTATCTATGTCTTTGTATTGTTCCCGTGCAGTTCATTAATGCACCTTGCTAACCAACCGGGCTAGCATTAGCTGACAACACTCCAACCTTCCAGTTGTAATATGGCCACTTCTGGCTTCAAAAAAAAACAACACAGTTGGGGACATACATGTTAACATCGAGGCTTCACAAACCAAAGACTGCCAGTTCATGGGTTAACTCCATCTTTTACATACAGTGTGCCATTCAAGATTTTGAAAAGCTCTTTAAATAATGTGGTAGGAATGAGAATGCAATTCCAATAAAAAGCAATAAAATTAAGCAATTAGCAATCAAAAAAGACCCAAGTAAAAAATGTCAGTGAGATAATGTTCAGCACAATAGGATCAGCAAACTGTTTATTTTCCCTACAAAACATTCCCTACATTTTTTCACAATTTCACAAAATCACACATTTAGGGGACTAAGGACTAATCAAAGATCTGACTAGAAACATAAAATAAAATCTTACCTGATGTGATAGTTTTTATCTTCCTGTCCATTCTCACAACCTGCTCCCACACAAATACCCTCTTCTTCCAGCAACCTCTGACAGTAAAGCACATCCGCCTTTACTCCCAACCTCTGAAATTAAAGACAGTAAAACATTGTATCAATTTATGATTTTTGCTGTTACATACAAATATGAGCTATTAAATGCTGGATTTTTAACATTAACTATTCAAAATTTTTACTCATATATACTGCTCAAAAAAGGAAGGGAACAGTTGAAAAATCTTAACTTTTCCTGACTGAAATCCTGACTTTTGGTATGATTATAAATCTAGCTCATCCAAGTTGTGGGAGACGAAAAAATGCTTCTCCCACCAAATTGATTCTTTCACTCATCCAAGTGACAGAAGAAGTCACTTGGATGAGATCCAAGAGAAAAAAGATCTTTTTTTTCTTCTTCAGCATGCATTAATGTTCCCAAAGGCTGGGAAACTGGAAAATTTAATTTTATGTGATGTGGGGTAGTTTATAAGCTAATATAAACTACAGTGGGTTTTTATTTTTACATTATTTTAATCTTAAAAGCAAAGCTGTAAAAACATACTGGATGAAAATTTGCCCCTGAAATTTAAAAGAGTAGGAATGTAAAGTTCCCTGAAATCGCATTAAGAAAAGCAGTCACAGAATCAGAATAACATCCATATTTTTATCTTTGAAATCTCACCTTGGCCTCCTCTACCATGTGAGGTGGCAAGTGTACCCGGGGATAAAGAAAGAGTCCTGCCATTGATGGCTGACAGCTCATCCCTTCTACTCTATTCAGAAACTCACAGGCCCGTTTAGCATTCTGGGAAAGAGTATCCTCAATATGATGAATCTCCTTTAAGAATAAAAAGTTACTGTGAGCTGGGGAGTACCTTAGAAAACACTCAATTACCCAATTGCAGTTTTGTTTAACATATTGTATCTCATATCCTCTTGGATGCTACGGCTCACTGAGTCATGCTAACACTGCACCAATGTTGTAAATATTCAGAAGGATTTGGATTCACCTAACAGAGTATATCAGGAAAAGGAACCACCACCCTGCAGGTTTAACAGCTCAAGTGTTATTGGGATGTTTACATGCCTACATGCATTGAGTTGCTGCCATGTGATTGGCTGATTAGATATTTGCATTAACGAACAGCTGAGCAGGTGTACCTTATAAAGCATCTGCTAAATGTACCGTGACAACATGTAATGTGGATGCTGTGGCTTATGATGATAAACCAACAGCGGATCTAATTTCTCTGCAGTTCCCTTTAGTTCTGTGAACGTGTTTATCCTTTTTAAGCTTCTTATTTCATTTTTCCCACAGCATAATTGTTTTGTCTCCATGGTCTCATCAATCTGATTAACACTGATTACACTTTAAAACAATGCATTTGCCAGAGATCCTTTTTGATTAAATAGAGACGTTACCATAGGATAGTCCCCTTACCTGTGTGTATGAGCTATAGGAAGAATCTTCAGGTCTAGGTGGATTAACACTAAGTTCCAGTGCCAGCTGTGGTAACACTGGAGCGGTGGAAGTGACAGTTAAATACTTTTTCACTGCTGGGTCAATGTTGATTACCTCCATATACCCTCCTCTCAGACCACACCTACACAAAGCAAACGCATTGATTAACACTGATGCATGCTTAGTCATTCGGGAAAGGAAATTCCAAAAGGTTGATTGTATTGATCTGGAAGTTGCATTTTCAGAGGGAGAGAAAACGCTTCTCCATCTCAATCCAGTGACTAACTAGGATCAGTGACAGAATCAACTTTGTAGGGTGTGCTTATATTTCCATCTGCAGTCGATCTGTATATTAAAAATGGACCATACCGAGATGCCACCCACTTTTATGCTCTGAAGCTTTAAGAAAAAGTCAATTTTAGAGTTATTATATTTTAAGGCAAAAGTGATCATATTTAGACATGAGTTTTCATTTATCAGCTAACAGTAGCAAGCTTGGTTCGAAAGTTTCACATATAAACTGTACAAGTACATAGATATCTGCAAACTAGAGCTAACTAATAGGGACATTAGGATAATACGGACAGTGACTAACACATGTTGAGGTTAGACATTGGGCATAGCATGACACTCACTCTCCCATGTAGGCTGTGGACATTGAATGGAAAGACACCAGCTCCATTGTCTCAGCATAAGTTTTACCCATCTCAGACAGCACTTTCTTGTAGGAAATAAATTCTTTGTCCTGGCCATACACACTGTCCTGGTACACCTAGACAGTACAAGTGAACATCAAAAGAAAAAGTGAACTTGTTTGAGACTGAAAACCTGCACAACTCCTCCAAAGGGCAAGGGCTATACTAAAACTATGAGGTTTTATTATATTTTTATCACAACGTGCTGACATCTGCCTGCTTTTATAACAGCCCACTGCTGTCTGGCCTTGGACCTATGATCTTGAAGGATTACATAATAAAATGGTGTATTTTATTATCTTTACCCATATGGTTGGAGTAGAATTGGCTTGTGTGTGATTTTTCCAAAACATTATACCATCATTGTGAAAATAAAAATTGTTGTATACCTCTCTCCATGCCTTTTTATATGATATATTACTTAACATGGTTTCTTGAAGAAAATTTTCAAAGTCAACCTTGGACGCTAACAATGAAAGTTTGAAGACAATCTATAAAAATCTGTGGGTAATATAAGGGTTTTTTTTTTTACTGATTTTTATATTTGGTTTGACTTGATTTTCACAAACATTAAGTCAGCTCAAGATGTTTTTCTTTGCAGGGAGAATAAAAGTTTCATGGTTTTGCTTGTGGTCACCTCTTCAGCCAGTAAGATGAGGCAGTTGGTAGCAGCAAAGTGAATCACCTTCTCAATAGTTTCTCTGTCTTGCACATAACCTAGTGGGGAAAAGCCACATTATTGAATGAGCTTCTATTTAAAATAACTGTTAATCACAAATCCACAGGTGCAGTGCAAACAGCTAGAAAGAGACTCACATTTTTTTTAAGTTTTTATTTAACTCTTAGGCTTTTAGACAATTGACTTCTTAGCATAATGTAGTGTTAAAAAGAGGATGAGGGTCCTCTTAATGTATACATGAGTGCCCGAGAATAAATCAAAAACTGTGCAGGATGTACCAACAATGGGCTGCCCACCTGTAGGATTTCCTGGGTTGCTGATGTATATGGCTTTGGGCTCACAGTGGACTCTTGCTGCCTCTAAAGCTCTACGCAGTTCATCCAGGTTTACAGCCCAGCCTTGTTCCTCAAAAAGACGGTATGGAACCAGTACCAGCCCAGTCATGTCCAGCAGCATGGGCAGGGTATGTGGACAGGGCATGGGGGTCAGCACACCTGTCTGAGTTTTGCCCTCTCCGCTGGTAAGCAGGTTGAAAAACACCTATATTGCAAAAAAGACATTGTTTTTGTAATAATAATAATAATAATAATAATAGATTAAAATACTGGATAGTTTTGTGCATGATAAACAGATGTGGTTGCAGCAAAGTGGTGAATTCACAGTAAAGAACAGTGTGGGACTGATACACAGTGGCTGTGGTGCTCATGGTCAATGTTCGGTTACATCAAGCTTAGCCGAGATTAATTTTCATTTAAGCTGAATATTACAGCTTAGACTCATTCACTCAAGTCCTCCTTTATACCAATTATATACTATGATAAAGACACTGTTACTGTAGGAAATGGAAAAATCAGTCAAAATAGCTGTGAAACATCTGCTTTTATCTTGTTGAAATTTAGTTGTGTAAATCCACAAAGAGCAGGTCAGCTGATCAAAGCCTGTACACTAAGAAAATCTACTGGAGCTCACATTAGAAATTATGAGATGCGATTTTGTCACGGTTCTGGGTCCTTTTTGACCCAGCGTTTTGAGTTTTAGTTTATGGTTTATGTTTAAGCCCTTCAGGTTTTCTAAGTTCATTTTTTATCATGCCTAGGTTGTTATAATCCCTTATTAGATTCCCCTTGTGTCTTCCACCCCTGTTAAGTCTCCCTTGCCCTTCATGTGTTTCATGTCTGTCTTACGTCGTCAAAGTTCAGGTTGTCATGTCTGCGTCTTATGTTTCCTGTTTTATTTTGAAGAGGTCTTGTGTTCCTGTGTTCATCGTGTTTAGTTTTACCCTTCCACTGTGACATTCCTATGTTCCATGTTGTGTCTACTGTGCCTTTCTCTATCATGTTTCAGGTTCCTATGTTCTGTCTCCCCAGTCGCTGTTAGGTTTACATGTCTAGAGTTCAGTCAGTGTGTTTCCTGTTTTACTTTGAAGGTCCGTGTCTCGTGTCAGTGTTTCTAGTTTTGCTTCCCCTGTCTCGTCCTGCCTAATCACTCCCAGCTGTGCTCTCCTCCTGTGGCTCTTTCCCCTCGTTATCCCTCAGATATGTCTGTGTGTTCTGCCTGCTTAGTGTATTTTGTGTCCTCAAGTTTAGTTAAGTTCTCCTAGTTTCCAGCAATAAAGCTGCCATTTCGGAATTTAAGTTTTGCCTCTGTGTTTTGAGTTTGCGTTTGGGTCCTTTTCCTGCCTACCTGCACACAGACCATGACAGAAGATCGCGACCAGACAATGGACCC
>VUQG01039627.1:0-22013 GCA_015106755.1 Etia nguti
ACCCTCTTCCTGTAGCCACTTCCTGGGTCTCGTTTCAGGGGCTCATAAGTATTTTCATCACTAAGTAGTGACAAAATTTTCTCATGATAGTCTTTCTGGTTTAGCAATACTGTGCACCTACCCTTGTCTGCCGGAAGGATGATAATGTTGTTGTCATCACTAAGTGATGTGAGTGCCTTCCTCTCCTCCATGGTGATGTTGGATGCTGGGGGCTTTGCATTGCTGAGACAGGCCGAAACTTTCATCCGTAGTTGCTCTGCTTCCACTTCTGCAATATTGTTGTTACGAATTGCTGTTTCTGTGGCTGTGATCAGCTCCACTAGCGGGATTTGGTCAGTGGTTGTTGATCAATGGTCATGAGAATTTGCATAATTAAGATTAAGGAACTGACCTCCCAGCCCATTGTTCCTTCAGTGGGCTGGTTTCAGTCGTTATGCAAATATACTGTTTATAAGATTGGGGAAACCTGCAGTCAGCTGAGACTGAAGAAGTCACTTGGATGAGTGACGAAACGTTTCTCCCACAAAACGCTACGTCCAGATGAACAGAATCAACTTTTGGAGATTTACTTTCCTGGATGATTGAGAATGCATCAAGACATACAAACATACAGTACAGCACTTCAGAGTCACACTGCTAGCGATCAAAGATTTATGTAAATTTGACAAGCTGAACGCATTCTGTACTGGGCAGGAGACACGGCACGGAGGAGATTGATTTGACAGTGGTCTACAGCCAATCAGGACGCAGAACACGGTTAATGACTGCAGAATGATTATCAGCTGAGAAAAGTTTGAGAACAAGGCAATTGGAGATTATGTATCTGAATTTCAGGAGCGGGAACACGCCTCCAAACACGCTCTTTCCAGTTCTCATCTATAGGTTCCTCCAGTTCTGCATGCTTTTTATTCTCGTTTACCATGCCAATGCATTCATGTCAGTACTACGTCAGCGTAACTACCATGGACGGGTACATATATGCCATGGGTGGTGTTGATGGGCACGGCAGACTCAATAGTGTTGAAAGCTATCAGCCCAGCACCACCACCAGTGGACTTTAATTGCATCCATGCACGAGCAACGGAGTGACGCCAGCTACACGACCCTCCACCACAAAGTAGGTGGCGCTGCTTGCATTTTAATTGTCTTTTTCTTTTTTTGGAGAAAAGACAGACTGGATGTGCTATTAGATTGATACTACTGTGACAGGATCGATATTTGAATTTGTGTAAATTATGTTTTTCTTTTTGGAAATGAAAAGGAAAAGTATACCTATCAGAGTGATATTTTAAGATTGTCATTTATGCTTAGAGATATATAATCGTTTGTATGTTGATAAAATGTCTCATCCTTATTTGGGTATGCTAAGACTCTGGTGTTCTGGCATACCTCATACACATCTTAAGTTCATGGGGAGGTTGCATCTTCTCTTGTGATATATAGTATGGGAGAACACATGCTCTGTATCTGTTCAGGTTTGAGAGCCTTTTGTTTTGGTGGACTGCTGGAATCCCACGAGGCCCTTGGCGCCAGCTACAGTATCTGGGGAGTCGTTCACAGGATCATATCAGTGATATTGCGGGGGGGGGGCGTGCTGTTGCTACTATAATAAATACGGTTATAATACATACAGTTTACAGAGGTAGGAATGTCAGTTGCATTATAGTATAAATACAGATATCATTTATAAATAAAATGTAATGTCCATGAGTGCAGTTATCCTCGAATCAGGGTGGAGGTAGGGCATGTTTGACAGCCTGTGGGTAAAAACTTCTATTGAGCCTTTTTGTCTTTGACCTGATGGACCTGTACCATTTACCAGAGGGAAGGGGGGGGGGAGTGAGTGTCTTTGATGATGATGCTGGCTTTCTGCTGAAGTCTGCCAGTATAGATGTCTCTGAGGGGGGGATTAGTGAAGTGCCAGTATAGATGTCTCTGAGGGGGGGTTAGTGAAGTGCCGATTGCCCGCTCTGCTGCCCTCACCACCGGCTGCAGTTTCCTCTTGTCCTCCGCGGTGCAGCAGTTGAACCAGAGTGTGCAGCAGTAGGTCAGAAGGCTCTCAATGGTGGAGCGGTAGAAGTTTACTAGCAGTCTCTGGGGTAATTGGGCCTGACGCAGTTTCCTGAGAAAGTACAGCCTTTGTTGTGCTTTCCCTACCTGGTGGGAAATGTTTGTGGACCAGGTAAGGTCGGCCGAGATATGGACTCTGAACTTAAAGCTCTCTACCCTTTCTACCTCCTCCCCATCAGTGTAGAGGGCAGAGTGCTCAGATTGCTTTGTTCTTCTGAAGTCAATTACCGTGTTCAGATGCAGGTTGTTGTCACACCATCGCTTCAGATGCTGAACCTCCTCTCAGTAGGCTGAATCATTGTTGTTGTTGATCAGTCCTATGATGGTAGTGTCATCAGCAAATTTTATAATGGTGTTACTGGTGTGGGTTGGAAAACAGTCATGGGTGAAAAGTGAGTATAAGAGGGGACTGAGAACACACCCCTGTGGGACACCTACGTTCAGAATGAGGGTGGAGGAGGTGTGCTCTCCCATTCTGATGTTCTGGGGTTTGTTGCTCAGGAAGTCCAGTATCCAGGTGCACAGTGAGCTGCTGAGTCCTAAGTTGCTTAGTTTATTAACCAGTTTGTGGGGTTGAACGGTATTGAAGGCTGAGCTGAGGTCCACAAACAGCATTCTCACATAGGTGTTACTATTGTCCAGGTGTGTGAGGGTTGTGTGAAGAGCTGCTATTATGGCGTCCTCTGTCGACCTGTTTGCCATGTATGGATCAAGGTCTGCAGGGATGGCAGCTTTAATGTGTGACATGATGAGCTGCTCAAAACATTTGGCAGTTATGGGTGTTAAAGCAACTATGGGTGTGTTGTTTTGCTGCTGCAGTTGGTTCTCTCAATTGTTCCAGCAAGGTTTATACTTAGACAAACCTAACAATACCTCAAACATGCACCATGAAAAATGTCTCAACCTGTTAATGTTGGATTGTTAGCTTTATTTTATTTATAGCCTAGGCTATGAGACACAGCAGAAGCAGAGTCAAAGTGTTTTAGAGACACGCACATTTACATTTCAGGTCTCCCCCCAAAAAACACTGTTTCAAAATACATGAAAAGTTAGGTGTGTTTTTATTGTGTTGACTCATTATTGTGGGAAGTAAAAATCATTCAAATGTGTTTAGAATTCATCTCATAAATCATCACACACTCCTCTACAGCTGCCTTTATAGGTTAAACGTATCTACACTGGTATTGGTATCAGCAATACTGGCCCTCTATTTACTTGGTATCGAACAGACACTAAAATTTGCTGTATCATCACTCATCTCTAACATGCAGTGAATTTTATAAACTGCCATCTTTATTCATTAAAATAGGCAAAATAGTTTCAACTGTGAAGATTTAGAAAAGCACTTTTTGGCATCACTTCTTACAGTATTATTTGTTTGCTGCCAGCTGTATAGTGTCCTTAAAATATGTGTGCTATATATTAAACTCGTGTTTTTGTATGCTTGTCTACATGAAACCTTACATATATTTCTGACTCCAGATCTACATCTGTGCTGGCTACACTGGAACTCAGTGTCTCTCATCGGCTTTAAGTTATAACCCAAGAGTGACCAGTGGACACTAATCAGAAGAATGTGCAGCAGGCGCAGAAGCCTCGGGGCCATCACCTTTGCAGGCCGCGTATTTGCGGTAAGCACAATGAGCATGTGCAAACACAGTACGACACAGAACCATGAAAAGAAAGTTATTAACAGTTAGTTAAAATAAGTAAAAAGTAAAATTTTATTTGTATAGCACCTTTCAAAATAAAAATCACAAAGTGCTTCACAGAAAAACAGAAATCAACAAAAAGTAAGTTTAAAAAGATTAGTTTTTAGCTGTTTTTTTTTTTTTTTTTTTTAAAGAAACCACTGAGTCCACAGATCTCAGGCTCAAAGGACATTTCTCTTTTCCTCATATAGGTAGGTGGTTTTGCTCATCTGCAGACTGTTGAGGCGTACAATCTCGACACCAACACCTGGCTGGATATGCCCCCCATGCTTAACCCCCGCAGCAACTTTGGCATGTCTGTGATTGATGACTGCCTGTTTGTTGTAGGGGGGCTACAACGGCTTCACCACCACCCCTAATGTTGAATACTACGATTTCAAGATTGGGGGCTGCATGCATCTGCACATCTGCTAATGGTATTTGACTGAGTAGAAGTGCTTGATGGAGTCATGAAAGTTTGGTCGTCTATCCTTAGTCACCAGTATGCACTGTGTGGACTCACATAGTCATGTGAGAAAATTAGGACACCCTTTGAAAGCCTGTATATTTTAAAATATATTTGGACATATGGATATTTAATATAAATTTTAATGATACTGAGCGATCCAAATATAATAAGTAAACAATTAAAAAATAAGAAAAGCCTTTTTAAAACTTTATGTGAAATGTAATTTAAAAAAGAATGCAATTTTGGGTGAGGAATAACTTAGGACACCCCCACATGTTATCCCACTTAAAATGGTTAAAATCACACACAGTTGTATCACGTCAGGTACACATGATCAGTACATCGTCACCCAGCATTTTAAAGGAGCCTTGCCCTATTTAAACCTCAGATTTAGCTTGGTGTGCTCCTGACTGTTGAAGTGAGCGCCATGGTGAGATCTAAAGAGCTGTCTGATGCCCTCAGAAAGAAGATTGTGGCCACTTATGAGTCTGGTAAGGGATTTAAAAAGCTCTCAAAAGAATTTGATATCAGCCATTCCACCATCCAGAAAATTGTTTACAAGTGGAGTACATTCAAAACAACTGCCACCATGCCCAGGTTTGGCTGTCCAAGCATATTCACCCCCAGAGCAGACCGCAAGATGCTCAAAGAAGTCATCAAAAATCCTAAAATGTCATCACGAGAACTACAGCAGGCTCTGGCTACTGTCGATGTGAAAGTGCATGACTCTATCAGAAAGAGACTACACAAGTTTGACTTTCATGGGAGGTGTGCAAGGAGGAAACCTTTGCTCTCTAAGAGAAACATTAAGGCCAGACTGAAGTTTGCCAGAGCGAACATAGACAAAGACCATGACTTCTGGAATAATGTTCTTTGGACAGATGAGTCTAAAACTGAATTATTTGCACACCAGAACAGTAGATATGTTTGGCATAAACCAAATACAGCCTTCCAAGAAAAGAACCTCATACCAACTGTGAAGCATGGAGGTGGCAGTATCCTAGTTTAGGGATGCTTTGCTGCAGCAGGACCTGGCCAGCTCACCATCATAGAATCCATCATGAACTCTACTGTGTATCAGAGGGTGCTTGAAGAACATGTGAAACCATCCGTAAAAAAAATAAAGCGGAACTGGACACTGCAACATGACAATGACCTAAAGCATACCAGCAAATCCACCAAGGACTAGCTAATACTAAGAAGTGGAGAGCCCTGGAATGGCCAAGTCAAAGCCCTGATCTTAATCCCATTGAGATGCTGTGGGGTGACTTGAAACGGGCAGTACATGCAAGAAATCCCTCAAAAAGCCAGCTGAAAGAATTCTGACTTGAGGAGCTGGGCAAACTTGCTTCTGATCGATGTCAGAGACTGGTAAAAGGCTGCAAAAGGCGTCTCACTGGAGTTATATTAGCCAAAGGGGACAACACTAGTTATTAGGGGGTAGGGTGTCCTAACTTTTTTCCTCCATTAAAATACACATTTTTTTGTTCATATCTTTTTTTTTTTTTTTTTTTTTTTTTTTTTTTTTTTTTTTTTTTTTTTTTTTTTTTTTTTTTTTTTTTTTTTTTTTTTTTTTTTTTTTTTTTTTTTTTTTTAAGTCTTTTTTTTTTTTTTAACTTTATCTGTTTGTATTTATTCATTCATGTACATGTTTATTTTTATTTGTATATATGATATTTAAACTCTGATGATGAGCATGATGATGAAGGCCACAAGCTGAAATGCACAATTAAACAATAAAGTGTTGCTGAAGCTTTAACTTCATCAGACTCGATACTCTTCTCCATGCATCTTGGAAGTAGATGAAGTTATTCCAGAAACCTTCACTCTGCCCTTTATAAGGCAAGGTGCATCTGCTCTAATTACTCCTTGAAATCCTTGATAATTAAGTAGACCTATGAGAGTTGCTGGGAAATTGTGCTTAACTTTGATAAGTAAATATTTAGGAGTTACCAATATAAAAAAGTTGTGGCCTCCAGATGTTTTTCATAGTGTTTTGAATAAAGATACATATACCAGTATGCACACTACAGTTTGCAAAACTGGCCTCTCCTCTGCTCTCGTGTCCTCCCCCTTAGTTCCCCTACCTGTTTGGAAAGGATTTGGTCTCACAGACAAACAGCAAGACTATCACCACTCCACCCAGGAGACCACTCATCTCTCCCTTCGACTCTCCCTCTTCCCCCCAACCTCCTTTTCCTCCCTCTATCCATCCATCTTTCCATCCATTGATTGCCACTATTCCTGGACTCCTGTTATCCCACTCTTGGTTCAACTCAAGTTTCCCTTTCCTTCCCACCACTCAGCTGTGTGTGTGTGTCCTAACCTCTGTATTTCATCCTGTTTTTTGGGCTGTCACAATTGATGAAGTATAAAATGTGAACTCGCATAGTAGTAAAAAAAATACTTACACTTACTTGTTTTTCCATTAATGATAGAGCAAGGGAGTCATTTACTAAAATCAGTGAGTGATCCTTTTTTTGTCTACTCAAAAGACATGATTGGAGAACTTGGAACACAGTCACTATGTTGTTCTTTCTCTGAAATGTGACTCAATTCCATGCTCATTAGGAGCAACAGACTTCTTACTGCCTAGTCACCTCTAAGTGGCCCAAGTATTGACCATCTATAAGAAATGGTCAATTCTATGAGAAAAGCTGAGCTGATCAATAGGCTGATTACTCTGGTACTCTGGTAAGAGGGGAGCTCTCAGCTCATTCATTCAGTCATTCTGTCATTAAATTAATCATTCATTTTATTAATACAGATTTTTATGTAATGGATTCTTTTTGAAATGTTTATTTTCTCTTTTTAGGCTATTAGAGGCACAGATTGGAGAGATGACAGAATAAGGGGATAGATGATTGGGAAACACAACATATGAGTAGGATCCCCATGAAGGCTCAAAACAAGGAAATCAGTTCCAAGAGTCCAGCATTTTAAACCCTTTGGCCACCACTGTGCCAAACATAATTTCTGTGCTTGGCATAGTCAGACAGAGACACACGTAAATCTAAAAGGAAGCATATGTAGCATTGTTCATCATAAAGTAATGCATCCTCAGATGCATTACTTTATGATGGATAGCAGCGCTTCCTTAGCGTAGGTTCTGCTGGCCATAGGTTAAGACAACAAAATACTTTTTTTTGCATCAGAAGTTAGCAAACCTGGGGTTGTGTTATTGAAAAGTGAACACGATGGGTCAGATGTACTAAATGGGGTAAAATAGTCTGTCAACACAGTCACTAAGTTAGTCTTACGGGTGACTTACAAATTTGCGCTGTTTTCTAAATACAGACGCAGTCAGTTAATTTCAGTATGACATGCCAAACCTTCCAAGAGCGCAAGTGTTACAAACTAAGAAAAGATATTGACAAACAGCACTGACGCAACATGTTAAAAGCATATAATGAATAATACTTACGTTACTTCTAAAAAGTCCATGGGATGTGGGAAAGTTAGAAAAAAGTGTCCAGGTTGAAAAAACAAAGAAGTTATGGAGACAAAATTGTTAAAGTTTTTTTCAAGTTATCGATTAAACTGAAATACACAGGAAAGCCACTGTCAAAGGAAATAAAACATAATAAAACTGAAAAATTGGTCACTAAATAAAACAATAAGTTAAAAAGGTTCTCACACAGAGAAGGAGTACCACACACAGTTCACAAGCTGCATCACAAAGGCTCACTGGGACTAGAGTGTATGTGGCCATAAGTACTCTGGCTTAATTGCTGAGTAGAGTTAGCTGTGCAAAAAAGGTTGCACCTAAGGGGACATGGCAGGATACAACCATACATATCTCACATCTGGTCAAAGTGTATGCAGCTGAATTTTTGTAGGTTCACCTGTGTGAACTGTCCATGGTCCTGAAATTATAAGTTTAATTCAAGTGTTATTAAGAAAATGTGTTTTTAAAATGTAGTAATGTAATTGCATTGATCACAACAAAACCATACAGCACCTTAAAACTATCCAATCCATTCAGAGGATAAAAAAAGGCCTTTTTTCAGGCATGGGAAGTCTCTAATAAGACTGCCAATGCCTGATGTCCATCCAGACATTTCACTTTGCACAACCTTACACCAAAACTCGAAGACATGGGAGAACTTTTGTTGCCATTGTTATTGGATGACTCCTTTTTGTTGGAGATTCCAGGTCATTTCTGAGTTCATTACAAGTGTAGAATTCTGAGGCTTGGTAATTTATAGTTTTTATCACATCTTTGTCTGGCATTCCAAATAAAAGAAATTAACATTAAACTTGCTCTTAAATCCGCAATGCCCCATCTGCACAGCAAAAACTAAACTGTTAAGCACAAAATATAAGACTTGCTTTTTCTGTCTTAAATATCGTTACAGTTCACAGTTAATTGTGTGTCACAAGTGTTAGTATATCTGTTTGCTAGCTTAATTTTTATATTCCCCTCCCATCATTGTGGGCATTGAGAAAGACACTCCCAGAAATGCATATGTAAGAGATTCGGTTACAAAAAATCTCTGAGTTACCATCTCTTACATGCAATCTTTTTAATTTGCTCTCTTTAATAAATGCCAGCAGTTTTGTTTTAAGTTTTTTTAAAACCAAAACCCTGTTTGAACCGGCGCAACACATTCATATGGTGCGAAGTTCACAACCTGATAAGGTGACTTATATAAGAGGAATGTTAGTGTCTGTGTTCACATTGAAGTACTGATGTTGGCTGTTTATTGAAAATGAGAAAAGTTGATATATTTTCCATTTTTGTAATTTAAAATGGTGCATTTGAGGTGTAAGTATTAATGTTCCGGGACTGCACGTCACAGGGACCTTGAACTGCATCTGAATGCATGACTGATGCTTGAATGCCTTGGCCAGTTCGAATTCTACCTGCAGCAAGTTAGGATGGTAGGCAGAGTCAGACTCACAAGCAAAAGCTCTTTGTATCTGCATAAAATCTGATTAGCCACTTACAATCTTGAGAAGATATGAAGGAAGCACTTTCCACACGTATTATGGGTGGAAATAATCTGTGATCACTAATGAAGGATGGGGTATACTGTAGATGCTAATATCCAATATTCATAGTGATAGGAAGAAGTATGTGCAAAAAGTACAAAAAAGGACAAGAAAAGTCTTTTAAATCCCTGAAGGGGATGGAGAATCAAGGTGGGCTGTTATGTTGTATATGTTCAGACTGAGACCGTGATAGAGATATAGCCGTTCAAGTTTTTCCCCTCAACCGTAAAAGGTTGATGGGGTATGGTTGTCACTCTGCTGGACGGGTGGGCAGGCGGGGTGGATAACCAAGTTTGTGAATGCGATCTTGAGAACAAGGCAACATAGGAGTATCAAATTAATATCATACGTGCATCTACTAAAAAGGTCAGACGAGTTTGAATCTCAGTGACCTCGACCTCGAGGTCAAGGTCAGGAGTCAAGTTTAGTGAAAATCTTATGAATGAGGTGATGTAGGATTTTGAAATTGGATACCAGTGTCTAACTCTACTGAAACATGGTTTGTCTACCTATAATAAAAATGTACCAAATTAATACATACAAAAATTAGACTGAATTAGTGTGTTGCAATTACGTTTTGTTTTATTTTAATCGATCTGTCAACTACAGTCTCAGGCACAAACAGAATAGCTGGGCCAGGTATGTGCAGACAGTATGAAGAGCAACTAACATAGTCTATAGCAGTGACACAGCACAGAATCTGCTGTTTGTCAACCTTGTTCACATATAGCTGTGAATGATCTACTGTGCTTACTCTAAATAGTGCATGTCTTATAATACACTAGCAGAACCCCTGAGTAACTGTCATTGGGAGGTTTCACGTTACTGGGTCTATTTGTTTTTCTTGTTAACATGAAGGCGAAGTGTTTGGCAAGCACAGGGTGAAGTGACAGAGAGGACACAGATATTGTTGGTAGCAGCAATATTGTGAGAATGGAAGCTGTGGGGTCTTTTTTTATTTGTTTAAATTGTTGTTTTACTTTAAAAGAAGTGGGAAAGTCCGTAATTTGCTTACTTTAAAGGTACTCCTTGCTTTTTATCCGGTCCTAAACAAAACCATTTGAATTCTAATACATGGTTTGCCTTCTACAATCCATGTTCCCTCACAATTTTACTTGTTCTACACGTGCTGCCTGACTTTACATGTGCCTGAACTCGGGCGAGTGAGGGAATTTGTTTTAGAAGTCTGGTAATTGATGCTGGGCAGAGAACTAAGAGAGTGGCTGCCACAGTTGATTAATGCACACAGAATGTGTGTAGCATTTTTTTTTTTTTGAGACACTTTTTACTGGGGCTTTAAATGACCATGGAGAAAGAGAGACAGAGGAACTAGAAAAAAGGGATCACTCTGTTAATTTCATTATTTTATTTGTGCGTGTGTGTGTGTCCTTGTGCCTCTGCACAAGCTTACTCAGTGTTGCTGTTAAAATAGATAAAATATACCTAAAAGTACAAATATCATTTGGCTGCTTTTTGAAAACAAAAAAAATGCAAGGACTCAAAGACACACAAGGAGTACACAGTAAAATTCAATGCAGTTGTCTGTAAGTGCTGTAAGATAAAGTGCTGTAGAGTGATTTTTAACTGTGTAGTGCACAGCTGAAGTCTGCTGTTTCTAAAGCATATCAGAAAGAGAGAACTTATTGTGATTTATTACCTTAATCGATTTAATGTATTATTTGTTCTAAGTGAACTGATTTATTGCCTAAAAATAAAATTTTACTGTTCAGTATTATTTAGGGAATATTTAAAGCGTGGGTGAAGATTGAAATGGTGATGTGATTATGTCTTATATATGTATTTAAACATGCAGTGTGGAGAATGTAGGACAAACACTGCATCATTAACAGCCCAATATGTAAAACCTAACAAAAAGGAGAGTTTTAATGTTCTAAATATTCCATGTCATTGGACCAAGTCCTCTGTGCCTGTATTAGTTTCCATGTATTTGCGCAAGCACTAGATTGAATGCACTTCCACATACCTCTATGGAAATTAAGTCATACACACACATATAGTGGGACAATCAGGTCATTCCAAGGTAAAGGGACTTAGATATAGTGAAATATTCATACTTTAGATGTAGTGTGTGTGTGTGTGTGTGTGTGTGTGTATTCGTGCACACGCATCAAGCTCATGACTGCTACAAGCAGTTCTTTTTAATTGAGGTCCTGACGCCTCTAGCAAAATGCTTAGGAGAAAGATAAAACTTGCAGCCTGCAGTACAAGCCTATAACGACAGACATACAGAAAAACACAAACACGCAGATAAAAACACAACAATGCTGACCTTTATAAGTAAATAAAAAAGTTGGATATCAAGCAGTACTGATAATGAAGCAGGCCACTTGCTGCCCACTAACTGTGATAACAATTAATGTTGGTTAATAATTGCTTTTCTTATGTCTGATGAGGATAAGGATCATTTTTGCCAAAACCTTTCAAGTTTTGGAGAAGAACATAATTCAAATGACATTGTACAGGCTCAAGGTGAACAAAAGACCAATGTGTAACAGTTTACTGCTGTTTAGGCCAAAATTGCTGTCTCCAGATAATTTGTTTTATTCCGCTTGCTTTTTGCCTGTATATCCCGACTCGTCTTTGTTCCCTCTCCTCACTTAGTGTGAGGAATGAATGAGAAGAAACTTGTTGAAGTTGAGAAATATCTTGACCTGAGCTGTATGACCCGTTAGCACTTCATTAAAAAGGCAATAGCAAAACACATTTTGCCTGCTGAGGTATATCTCTGAAGATTGGCTTTTGAGGTGAACAGTCAGCTTCGTATTTGGTGTCCACACATAGATTTAAACTGTACTCACTTTGTTGTTGAAATGATAGAAATTGTTTATTGTTGATGCAATGTTTCCAATTACTGCTAGAAATTTAACCCAGTGATTTCTGTTATGCATTTATATTTTAGACATGGTGACTAAAACTAAAGCTTAATCCAATGCTGAATCAGAGCAATGATGAAACATGTTTTACTCTATTTACTTGTTGTAACAGATCACACGTAGCTATTCACGACGACTGGAGTTCTGTTCTAATAGGAAAATGAATGCTCAACATAAAAAATAAAAACAAAAAATCATGCACGCACACTCACTCACACACATCTATTGAGTGTAGGCCTGTGTGGAAAAAAAAAAGAAAAAGGTTTTGAATCTGTTTGTGAATGTCTGCACAGATATAATTGATCTCAGGTCAGCAGGCGGCTTGTTGAAATGAAAAGGATCACAGTAACTGAAGGCACCCTGAGTACATTTGGATGTGATTCCTAGGACCTAACTGCATTACGAACTGTCACTTTATTAATTATGTAACTACAGGTCAGCATAACTTAAGGATCAGGAACAAAAAATGGTTTAAGCTCTGTTGGTGTAGTTTTGATACGTGCAAGCCTCAACAGAGGTCAGTGATTACACAAAAAACACTTTGCATGCTATCAGCTATAGATAGTACATGTTTGACTAAAGATATTTTAACACCCATTTTTACTTACTGTGGCTCTATGCCTTGCACTCTTTCTTTGTCTTACATGCACAGAAGTTTGTGTGCAAATAATTTGCGTTATCTGTGGATAGTGGTTAAAAGCCTTGGAAGAAAACATCTATTGTTTTCTTCAGAGATCTCAATATTGGCTTTCACTAAATTTGTTTATTTAAGAGAACACATGATAGCACAAGATAACACGTTCACTTGCTACACAGGCTACACAATGAGCACATGAGGCATGCAAGGTTGTCGTGTGTCAGATGTGTGCAAGGTTTTGTTTTTTATTTTTTTTATCATTATTTTTTAGACTATGTCTTCATATTCACATATATAAATGTGTTTTTGTGGGGTTTTTTGGATATGATCCCCTGCGGTCTATTAGTGTGTTTTGGTTTTTTTAAAACATTGCAGAAATTGTAGGTAAATTTGATTATTTAACTATGTCTGTGGTGTTCCGTGCTCTTTAGCAGCTTCGATAACAAGCATATGAACTTCATCAAAAATTTTCCCTCTCTCTCTTTACCCTCTCTCATTTTATTTCCCTTTCTCCAGAAGCTATTGCACTGTAAAAATTAATGTGTGGAAACACTGATACAGTGACATTCTTTGCGTATGTACAGTGATTCTCAAGACTCCTGAAATTTATTCCTAGCACTTTACCAAAGCAGTAGTTCAAAATGATGTGATTTAAATATGTGATACATTTACCCTATATTATTCATATTTTCGGTGTACATGCTAGAACCCAAAGAGATCATACAAGGCCAAAAGATATTACAGCGCCTCCTGAGTCTTAATTCGCCCTCTTCTCACCCTAATTTCTGGATGAATTAAACGCTTTGTTAATTCCTGTCTTTCTTTTGTACAACCCTCTCCTTCCATTTCCTTTCTTTGTTCCACTCACAGTCACCCTAGATATCTAATTATCTCCCATTGCTAAAGTTATATCTTTTCTTCTCACAATTTCAAACTGTGATTTCTTCTATTTTGATGTGGACAAGCAGCCATTGCACTGAAAACTTGTGTGACAAATTAAGAGCTATTGTAGTGTTCTGATCTTAGCAACTAAACAAGAGCACCAAGGATGAGGAGAGAGTTGTTCCCCTCCCTCTCCACTTTCCACCCTACTAATCCCCTAAAAGCACTTACGAGATTGGCACTGCCCGCCTGCCTCTTCCTGCTCGCCTACCCCGTTGGTTGAAACAGCAGCTGATTGGAGGAATCGAGGCTCCTAATTGGATCATGAGGGTGTGATGCAGGCGACAGCAGCCACATTATGGGAAGCTGACTTTGTGCAGCGTAACCCTGCCAGGATGACCCTTTTCTTGTGTATGCAGGTGTGTGTATGTGTGTGTTTGTGTACAAACTGACCCCAATGTGACTAAGAGCCTCCTTTCATCAAGGCAGACTGGCTGAGGCTGCAGGAGAGGGTAGATTGATGAAGAGAAGATAGAAAAGTAGAAGAGAGTGAAAGGAGGAGAAAATTAGGTAAAACTAAAAAGAGAAAATAGGGAACGAAGAAGGGAGGAAAGCAGGAGAGAAGGTAAAGCTGTTAGCACTGTATTAAGGGCGCCACGCTTCAGTTTTCCTTTTTTACAAATTTTTATTCCCTTTCTGACAGTAGGGGGTAAGGTAGGATTGATGACATGATGCAGTGAATTAATCCCCCTGAACTTTGTGCCTGTGCTCTGTGTGTGTCTTTCACTGTGTGTGTCTAGGTGTCTTTCACTTTGGTGCAAAGTGACTGTGTTGTCCGTTACGGTGTAAATTGATAGCGTCACTGCTCTTTGCCGCATTATGGGGAGCGTGGAGCTGTACATTCAGTTTCCTAACTGCATTCTATATCACACCATCATGCACACCTGATCCCACAGACCTAAATGATACACCAGGAAGGACTATCTCAAACATTTTCACTTGAAACCTTGCTGGTCTACTTCCTTTGTGTATTGCATACTGCATTTTTTTCCTATTTAAAAACATCAATTAAAATACTGATGTTACTATGGTTACATTGAGTATTTTGTCTGTTTTCAGGTAGCACAAGTAATACTGAAACTCGCTCACAAATATACACGGCAAAAATGTTATGGCATGATGACATTTACTCATCATGCTGCAAAGGCAAACAGTTCTTCAGGGCACTTCTATTCTTTAATTTGAAGTGTTATTTAGTAGGAGTAAAATTTGAAACTGATTCCAAACAGTAGCCGAAATTCTGCTGTTAATATTGTTGTTTTGTTGTTCGTTTGTCAGTATACTCTCTATTAGCCAGCTCATCATAGTGCTTTTATACCTGTGTCTTCATTTGACCTTTTGTGCGCATGTATGGATGTTGGATTTCAAGTGAATGTGGATGCATGAGTGTGCCGTACTATGTTGCGAGTATCTGTGCAGTCATTTGTGTATGTAAGCATTTGACTTGGTTTCTGAGTTTGTGTGCGCGTGTGCGTGTGTGTGTGCGCACGAGTCTGTAAGAACCTGTGTGTTTGTGACTGTGTACTATGTCAGTGAAGTGCCGTGGTACAGCGGGGGCGTCTGATCCCTCCACCTTTTAAGAACATCAGAGGGTGTGAAAAGCTTTGATTGCCCTAACCGCTCTCATTGGGACTCAAACCCTCGGCTTAGTTGTGCTTGAGCGAGTTCGGAGAGAGACAAGACAGGAAGAGGGGCATGTGTGTGTCTCTGTCAGGGAGGATGAGGGAAAGGCGAATGGGGAGAGATGGGGGACAGAAGAGAAAGGGTGGGAGTGAATTAGTTTGGAGGAGCAATGGAGACTTAGAGAGGAAATCAGGTTTAACAAGGGAAACACTGAGTAAACTGGCGGAATTTGGAATGAAACAGATATGGTAAGAGAAGATGAATGTTGAAATGAGACAGGGTAGAGAACAGAAGGAGGGATAAACTGAGAGGGTTTGTAAGTTAGTGAAGTCATTAGCAGGAGAAAAAAAACAGAAGTCATGCTTGAATTATTTGGATTGATTGTTTTAGGCTGCTTATTAAGATGATGCTATTGTTTTAATTTACCTAATGATCGCAGAAGCTTATTACCAGAGAGCAAAACCCTGACAACTTTTGTTTTCTTCCAGTTTTAAAAAAACAAAGTATAGTAATAATATAAGTGAGGAAAGCAAAAAACAAAAACAAAAAAAATTGTTAAAAAAGTTACACAGGTTCACACAGAGTCAAATGTGTCAAACCAGATGTCACATGCGGTCTACATTGAGTTCAAGTCTTGGGATGGAAATCTTGATAAAATGTCTTTGGAGAGAGCACTGAATCTCTCCTGGTTATGACGTTGTTGCTGTGTATTTAAAATTTGCTGTAAAATGCACTAAATCTGAATATTTCAGTTCACAAGTTTTACTGAAATGATCACAAAAGTATGATCTGACTTTAAAACCTAAAAAGGAATTTGTGTTAATTGTGTTCTTTTTTTTCCTCTATCGCCTCAGGCTGAAAGCCACTGCCACTGGGCAGCACAGTTAACAGAATTTTAGCCTCAGCCATGATTTTGACTTTCAACAATGTGATTGAGCAATATTGAAAATGTGTGGTTCACCAATAGAATGCAAATCAAAAGCAAATCAAACACGCCCTAAATAACCACCTTAGCACAGTGAGGTGACAGTCACAGCTCTTCCTTGTATCACGCAGTTTGAAGAGCATGTCCCTGTAAGCGGATCATCATCAGCTGTTTGGAAGGACGTCAGATTTAGTGGTGCTAACCAGGAATATGCATATCAACATATCCATCAAACTCGCAAAAATGTAGCAAAACCACCAAAGCAATCACCAGAGATAGGTGTCTAAAAAATTTTTTCTAAGGGATCAACTGGATTTAGGTGTGTAAAGAGGACCAAATTTTGACGCATAGATTTGTACATTAGCAGGAATGTGGCACCACATGGACAGTCCAATAAAAATATTTTTGTCCCAAAACTCATAAATAATCTTGACAAAAAATCGTGATCTCGGTGTTGTTGATAATAATCATGATAATAACTCTGGCCATGATCGTGCAGCCTGGATTTTAAATATATTCTTTCCCTGGGGGCATATCCAAAGCCCCCAGTATTCAAATCTTTATCATCTTTTTCATGCCTGATGTGTTTGAATCACTTTAAGTTGGTAAAATATTGAGTAATAGTATCTAATACAGTACATGTGTTGATTTCAATTCTGTCTCTCTGTTCCCCATCTCAGAAAAAAAGGATTTTCTGTGTCTGCATAGTTATACATATGCTATCATACACATACAGCGCACGTTTGAGCTTATGAGTTCTTAATGTCATCTAGGGGTTAAATGCAGTGTTGACTGTGTAGAGCAGAGTGAGGCACAAGACCTGCCAACTGATATCCACTGACATTCAACACATTAAGCCCTGCACACTATCTACATGTGGTAAAAGTGCTGTTTATTCTCCTTTGCCAGCTGCTTAAGAATACAAGCAAGAAGCCTTTCCCTAACTGATATTTATTCTTCAGTGACCTTCAAGAGAAAAACATTAAGTGAAAGGAAGGAAGGCAAGGAAAAAAAGTATAAGCACACATACACTTAAAAGTATAAACTCTGAAGATTCTTGCTGTGTTTCCTTCTTTCTCTCTTTTACTTACACCTTCTCACACCCACATTTAGACAAAAGCGTGTACTTACACAAACTTCATACACACCAGTACACTCACAGCATTGCCCAGTAGATTTATATGTGACAACAGGGTCTTTGGGTCAGATATCCAGGGGTAACCAGACCTGATCCCAGACATCAGGTTTTTTTGAAAGTTCAGAGGCATGCATAAGCCACACAATCTTACACTCATAATTTAACACACACATCTACTGGACAGGAAGCTTTAACTTTAAATATGTTAGACTTAGGAAATGTTTTAAGTCATACAAATTAATAAAACATCACTGACAGATGTACCGTTTTTATGACGAAAAATAAGGAAAAATAGACAACACAATAGCAACATTTGTGGCTTGAAGAAAAAGAAGATACACACATGCACACACATACATCAGGGTGGGGGTCAGGTGTGGGGTTAGGCTGTGAGGGTCTCTAATAGGTTCCCCTGACACATGAAGTGTCAACACTAGAGACAGAGATGTCATCACACTCACACATGGGCACACTTAAATATAAAAACAAAGACATAGCCATAGATGTGTGCCCAGATGCAATTCCATGCAAAAAAATTAGTGTACCTTAATAAGATTACACAATAACTGTCGTTATCCCAGCAGAATGAAACATAAGCCCACTGTTACACGTAGCCACTGCAGTATAAACAGTTATAAGTGCAGCTTTCATTAGAGTTTCCTGTTTTTTGTGTTTTTATTCTTACACTTCTATATTTTACGCTTCCCTGATATGTTTTTTATCTTGTAAAAATATAACAGCACAATCAGCTCTTACACACTGAACTATGTTTTGTTTTGTTGTGGCTGTGTTTGTGCCAGTTTCTGTTTGTCTATGACTGTGTATATTGCTGTACTTAGGACTGAATAATAAGTATGTTTTCAGAGTGTGAATATGAGAACTTATGAATAGATATGTTAAGTGTCTGTTCGTTTCTGTGTGTGTGCGTGTGTGTGTGTATGACAGAGTATGAGTGTGTCCACATGTGCATGTGTCGTTATGGATTGCCACATTGTGGACTTGACAGGATCATAATTACAAGCAGTGATGAAATCTACCAAGTGCTTTCTCCTTGCGCGTGTGTGTGCGTGTGTGTGTAATATTTGTCATCCGTGGCAGCACGCTCCCTGTTAGCACACAGTAACCATGATCACACCTTCATCTTCCACTAATAGGACCACGACAGACAGATGGAGAGGAAAGGAAGATAGATAGATTGAGAAATAGATAGATCGAGAGATAGAAAAAAAATATTCCCATCTTTGCTATATAACATTTTCCAGCAGGGTTTCCCCCTTACAGAAACTCTTCCACTTTACTTGGTGTTCTTCTGAAAATGTATAGCAGTGAGTGAGATGTATTAAGTGTGTGTCAGACACGCACCCCTTCACCACATAAAGGCTTTTTCCCTCCCTTCATTGCCTTGTGATCCAACCCTACCTGCCACTGTAGTAAAATCACCATGAGGCAGAGAGGGTCTGGAGGGGCTGGGGGGCAGAGGCAAGAAGAAGATGGAGGAAAGATGAGAGGAGTCAACAGAGAGGGGGTGAGTGAGAGGAAGAGAGAGAGATGGGAGGCGCTCAATTTGCCATCACGGGTGCAACGGGGCAGAAAGTATCTAAGAAAGAGGATGAGTATGCGTGTGTGTATGTTTGGGTGTGCATGTGTGTGTGCGTGTGTGAGAGAGAGAGACTGTGAGTGTTTATGTATTTATGCGTGTGTGTGTTTGTGTGTGTGTGTGTCTAACAAGGGAGAAAAGACAACTCATTTGAATGTCAGATACAGGGAAGCGTGGCGTGCAGGGAGGGAGGAATGAGGCGAGGAGGGATGAGAAGAATGAATATGGATTACTGGGATGAAGATTCTATTATTTTCTGCCCGTTTCTCTGATCTCTTTGTCGCAATGCTATAGGCCTGTGCGTGTGTGTGTGTTTGTGTGTGCCGGTGTGTGTGTTTGAAGTACGAAAGAGAAAGTACAGGTCTGCAACAGAGAGAGTATATTTGCTTATGTGATGTGTTGATGTTTTGTAACAACACTAGCGTGAGTGAAAACATTTGTTTGACAATATGTGCGATGGACTTCAGGGTCTGAGTGTATATTTAAAGTGTGTGTGGGAGAAAAGGAGTTGTTAGGTTTTGATGACTTGGAAATCAGAAAGTTTTTGCCTTGTTTTGTGAAATCTCAACAGCATCTTGTGTCTCAACGTATGCACATATCTTAAACATTAGCATATTCACACAGCTACACACTCAATTAAGGCCATATTTACTAAGCGGGGCAAATTAGCGTGATGCCACATACTCGAAAATGCGCTGCTGGGAGTGGAAAGTTCTGTGGGCAAACAGCAATGCAATGCAAATTAGTCAGCAGCCTTGGAGAGGAAGTGGGTAATGTAGTGATAAAAATTATAAAGTATACTAAAGTATACTAAGTGAAAGTTGTATTCATTTGTTTCAATTCAGGCCTACAAGAGCAGGCAACCTCCAGTCGCTAGGGACAAATGTGCATTCACTGACCAGTTGCCGAGTGGTTGTTAAAGGCTGCTGGATGTTACTGGGTGAAATTGACCTCAAAGATGAAACTGCACCAAAAAGCTCTCTGTAATTGCTTTGACCTTTTGCTATTGCCACAGTTACCTGTAGTTTGTATAGACTACACTGAATTGTCAATAGCTAACTTGCTAACTACTTAAATGAAATTGAAAAAATGTGATGTCAACTGGAAATTAAGAACGTTTGCTTTCAAAGTAAAAGTTATAAGTGAAAAGTGCCTTACTAATTAAATCAACATGATTCAAAAGGCACACCTTTTACTTTCAAAGCACACAGTCTCTGTTCCCAGTTCATGCTACACTCTTCACAGTTTCACTATCGTTTAACAACTAGTTGGAGAATGTTTGCAGAGAGATTGGTATCTTCCTTGCAAACTACAGGTGACCACAGCAATCTGCTAGTGAGCAATCGCAAGGAGGATTTCACAACAGCACCTTAAACCTCTTTGTGACCAACTTCACCCCTGTACAGTAACCAGCCTCCCACAACCACTCGCTAACTAGTCAGAAAATACACATTTTTCTGTAGCACCCAGGGGGTTACTAGGGACTGACCAGTCCCTAGGCATCCATGACTGGGGATTCTAAAATTGATTTCACAGTGACTGCCAGCAACCACTTGCAACCATTCATGCAGTAATCATTTCTCCCTAGCAACTGGTGGTTGCCAGTTGGTCACCAACTGGTCTCTAGACCGGTGTTCATTTAGTTATGGGTTATAATTTCAACTCTTATGTAAGAGTGTGCTCTTTCAGCTTGTGAACTTGATCTAGGTAAAGGATAAAGGATATTGCAGTGCTTTCCCATTCCCTTTCACTCCAGTACTCCCTGCACATGCACAGACTTGCTCTGTCCTTGCTCAGACCACGTGTCTACTCAGATATACTGTTTCAACTCAACTCCCCTCATAACAGTCAAAGCAACAGTTGCTTCTGTTAACTCGTGTAACTTCTGCGCTCTAATTTCTGCTTCTCTTCTCACCTCACATATACCACATGGGCACAAATGTCCTAAGTTTATCTGGCATATCTTTATATAGGTGTTTAAAAACTGTGTCTGGGTTCATCCTCTCCCACATTTTAGGACTTTGATATGGACATTTCTTTTGTATGAATTTAAGAATGTAAGCCAGTTGAAACTTACATCACATTTTTTGGTATAGCTTAGTGACTATGTATAGTAGCCCTATGTTAATGTGATGTTATTTTATTCTTTTTATTGTGGGGGTGCAGTGTGAAGTTTGGACCACAGCAGTCTAACAGGTCTACAGTAGACCACCAAAGGACATGGGAATGATGTGCTGTAAAGGTCCAGTGATCCGTAAATAGTACCAGAACCCAAAATGGCATGAACACTGGGATACTGGGTTTTCTAACTGTTACACAAAAGTCCAAAAGCAGGAGCTGAAATCCAAGTGCAACAGTTTTGCAAGCAAATGGAAGTAACTGTCACGGCGAGGTGCGCCGGTGTGTTTGTTAGAGCGGACCCAAAAGCAGACACTGGAGGAAGGAGCTGGTTTGCAAACAGAAGGCGAGCCTTTATTTCGGTTGAAAACATGAAACTATGAAACACAAGAATAACTATGAAAAACTATGACTGACTGTGATAACAAAAGGTAAAACTATGACTCAGACTGTGACCGGAACTGTGACTAGATGACATGAGGGAAATTGGCAGACGTCCTGACAATGAACAGTAAGAGACAAAGGACTTAAATACACACATGAGGTGATCAGGGGAAGTGGAGACACATGAGGAAACATCTGACCAGGATGAACATAATGATGCACAGAAAATGTAAACTAAAACACAAAGACATGGAAACTGGACTTTCAAAATAAACAGGAAAACATGACAAGACACAGGTATGACAGCATTAACCAGGCAGACCAGAAACATGACAGATAAGACACAATAAACAACAAGGGGAACCTTAACACATGGAAAGATGACCCAAGGAGACCTACTAAACAATGAACAATAACTACAACTAAGGAACCTAGGACCTAATGCCAAAAGGACTAACTATAAACGATGAATATCAAAATACAAGAAAACACAAGGCGCTGGGTCATACGACCCAGGACTGTGACAGTAT
>VUQG01039645.1:0-10181 GCA_015106755.1 Etia nguti
TGTGTGTGTGTGTGTGTGTGTGTGTGTGTGTGTGTGTGTGTGGTAAAGAAGGCCAAAGCCGCAGCCTTGGTTCGATCGGTCCCCTGGCAACCTCCCAGTAATGGTGGGTATTTATATCCAGAGGTATCAGACACCTGATGGAGGCAAATTACAGGCTTGTGGTTGGACAGGTAGCTATCAAGGTGTCAGCCCTCACTTTTAGAGAATCAAGACTCTTTCCTTTTTCTGCCAACTCGCATTACAGCTAATACCATGATATCATCAGACCTGTGCGAGCTTATTTTTTCTGCAAAGGGTAAATATAGTGCAATGAGTTAAAAGCAGGCTCAAGGAAAATCCAAGAACCGAGCAGTGTTATGTAGTGGAGTTTTTGGAAAAGAGTCACTGTGGTGAATAAATATGTGGTGATTACTTATTAACCTTTCTGGTATATCTTAAATAGACTATGTGTATTGCACAGTTGTATGCATACGGATATAACTCCAAAGTCCACATCAATTTAGACCATGGACACGGGACCTGAGAGGATGTTTAATGTTTTGACTAACTGCTGTAGTATCCAAGACCTTAACAGCAAAAACTGTGTAAATGTTAAAATACATTTACGTATAAAATAATATCTGGATTGAATTAAGTTATTTTTCATTGTTGTTGTTTAAAATATATGTTGTTATGTCACATGCTAAAGCTTCATTCAGCTACAAAACTCATAGACAGCATAAAAGATGAACGTACTGTAGGATCCTGGAAAATTCTCCCACTAAGAGTTGCTACGAAGGTGTAAAACACAGCAAGTAAAGTTGTACATTTTAACAAGTGAGTCTACAGAGACTGAATCGTCCCAAGAAGCCACTTGGAAGAGCCCACTCATGGTTTTTCATGTGTTCTATATGTGACCATTTCAAGGTTTATTTTTCAGATGTAAGTACAAGGTCAACGTTACAACAAAATGTGTTTGACAAGACGAAAACAAGTCACTCAGCATCTGAAAACTTCACAGGATAAAACAATAAAGCAATATATGTATAAAAACTAAGATGATAAAAAGAGAGAGAGAAATAAAATGAGATAATAAAAGCAATAAATAAATAAAAAAAAATTCGTACATTTATACATCTATATGGGATGGGCGGTATGTGGTATGCAGCATTATTGCACAGTTGTAAGTAGCAGTACCAGTAACAGGTGAAATAACACAGTTGCACATTATATTGCAGTAAAGTAGCAGTGCATGACTGAGACAATATTTCCAGACTGAAAGGCAACAACAACAAAACCCAGAAACAGTGAAATGTGGTTAGTCAGGTGTTGCAGTTGAGAAATCTAATGGCTTGATAATAAAATCTGGTATTCTGTGTTGCCATACGCCTGTATCTGCTTGGTAACAAGGAGAATAGCTGGTGTGCTGCATGGCCTGGACGATTCTGTTGGCTGTACTTATGTATTTGTGTTGGTCGTCTTGCGCTTTGCTTTCCTCAATGCAGCACAAGCCATAGTCAAAGCACAGCTCATATACAAAAGGACCTCAGGTTTAAGGATTCCTGCTGGTAGAACCCCACCAGAAAAGAGCTGTTGTCTCCGTGAAATCTGCCCCCATTCAGTCAACATAAAACACAGCAAAACACTATGTTTTTTTCAAACAGTGGTGTGTTGAATACCCGCTACTCGAGCGTTGCACATACATGTCACTGCTGACAGGGTAACTGACACACTGACCAAATGGGAGCAGACATACTTAAAGTCCTGTTGCCCACTGTTGTACTGTGCCAGTAAAAGAAATGTTAAAGATTAAACTTGTCCTTGACATGAGATTAAAGGCCTTTCTATTATTATTTAAAAGAAAATGCCTTGGAGTTATTTATTTTAGTAAATAACTCCAAGGCATTACTTTTATATTTTTAATATTAGTAGAGTAGAATTTACATTTTTTTACTATAATAAAGATGTTTATTTCACATTTTAAATTAAAAAAAGGTGTTCGGTCAAATTAAAAATAAATTATAATTTTATGAAGCAATGTGGGGAATTCAGATGGAAAAAATTAGAAGTATCTTGGTGGGAAAATCAGTGTGGGTATAACAGCACAGGGTTAACTGAGGTTGACAGTCAGTGAATATTTCATTGGCACGGTTATGCAACTTAAACGCACACACACAGAAACATTCACCTGTGTGGAAAGTAGGCCACGTTGGTTCCATAATCACTCTCTTTCATAATGAGACTTACCTAACTGCTGATGCCGCCGTGGATATGTTTGACACAGCATATAAACTCTGTGTGTTTGCGTGTTCGCAGTCGAGCGTTTCCCCTTTCATTGCAATGAATATTTATACTGCTGACCAGCAGCCGAGGGAAACCAAGCGGTGTTTTAGTGTGCAGTATTTGTATGGATGTGTTGATGCTTCGGTCCACACTCTGTGCGTATGTGTATATAAAGATGGCGTGCATTCGACGGTGTGGCGCACACAGACTCATATTTCCTTGTCTGTATTCATTAGCCTCCTGCGCGTCTCTCCTGGGATCGAGGATTAGCCCGAGACGGGAAATGAATGCTTTCTGGGTAGACGGAGTTTTCTCGGCCAGCAGCAGGAGGTCCATTGTCTAGTTTGATATCCACGCAGGACACGGGACATCTGATCTGGCAGCCCTGACACTCTTGACGCAGCAGTTAGAACTGGAGGGAGAGGAAGGTGAACCTGGGTGACAGGAAGTGATGCGGTTTCCATCTGGGGACTGCTGTTTGATCAGGGGGAACTAAATGTGCATGTGATTGACTTTGCTTGTTTAAAAAAAGTGGCTTTATTGGCTTCCTGTTGACAAGTGGGGACGCGGCAGCTGATTGTGGTGTGAATCATTAAACGTGTTAAGAATTGATTTTTCTTTCTAACAGGATGCAAAGAGTCAGCATATAAGCCTCTATTGAACAGCCGGTTAGAGAGTAAACAATAAGAAGCAGCTCTGTAGTGAGGGCGGTTGAAATTTTGATGCAATCAGTGGTAGCTGCATAAATTCAAAGAGGTTTTCATAATGCATTAGCAGCTTCTTGTAATATTCTGCTTCATTACTGAATAATGCCACATCAGGAAATAGATTTCTTTTTTTCAACCAATCTTTTAAAAAAAAAAATTCTCGAGGACAAAATTACTCTGTGTAAATGGTGGCATTAAGCTTCAGAGAAAAAAAAGCACAGCTTCCACCATGATGCCTCCGTCCCCTTGCTTCCTGGTCCACAAAATCCATCAAGGGAATTTAAGTAGCTGTTAATTACTTCCCTGTCCCCATTGAAAAGAGGAAGAGAGTGGGAGAGAAATCAACAGAGAGAGAGAGAGACTTTAAAAGAGCTGAAGCTTTGCTGCGGTGCAAATCCTCTCTGCCTAACAAAACCAAATCAATCTATACCCCTCAGCAACCCACAAGCCGCTCCACGCTCACATATACACAGGAAGATGATCCTGTAAATCTGTGGTCTCGAGGGGCTGTTTGAGTGCTGCTCCAGGGCTTTTTTGGGGGGGAGGGTCTTACCATGGGGGTTCAAGGATTGAAGGAAAGGCGTAAATATCCCTAAATTGCAGCTAAAATGTAGGACTGGTAAGCCCCACTTTCGCCCATAATGTTCCACAGCACTAAACCATTGCGCTAAATGACCTCTATTACAGAGCCTGAACCCATTAAGTCAATACAGGAGAGATTACCTGTGAAGTAGAGGCAACTAGCCTGCCTTCTCTGACACATGAGCCCCCCCACCCCCAGAAAAAAAGCCATGGGCAAAATTTGATTTGGGGTGTGTGTGGCCTGTGCTGTGGACTAGAATTAGAGGATGTAGTATTGACCTCTGCCTGCTTGTTTGGAAGGAATGTGTGTACGGGGGCGTGAGGGTTGATCACAGTGCAAATGGCACAGATTAAAACCAGAGTTGTGCGATTTAAGTGAGACTCTGTAAGCTGAAGTAAAATAGCTGCAGGGGTCAGGTGGTTAACAACAAAGTCTTGTACTCAGGTCCAACAACAGTCTGCGTTTCATCACGGTCCACATATCTGCATGAAGCCCAAAACCCAAAATGTGAACACACTGTGCAAAAACAAGTGGTTCTTAACGACAACAGAAAACTAACACAACCTACTGGCAGTTTTTTGTCAAATTTTGAATATGGATGTTAATAATCGCTGGATATGAGACACGGTTCGTGCAAAGTTTCATTGAGATTGGAGGTGATGTTCACACATATTTATGCTACAATCATTATAGTAAGATGACAAGATATTTTGGAATGACATCCAAGCATTGAGGGCTTGAAGGAGGTTCATACCCAGCTGAACTTCAGGCAGGACCTGACACAGCCACACAGCAGCCTGCTCTTCATGAAACGCTCTGCTGTGCGATACAGGATCCACAAATAATGGGGACACACAACACATAAGCAAATTATATTTACAACTCCAAATACATTCTCATCCTGTATACTTCCTTTGTTACACTGATTTATGTTGCTTCATCTTTTCCCTTTATTTGTATTCTTTTAGCATTTTGAATTATTCTAACTAGCCTTGCAGTTTAAGTAATTCACACAACTCTACTTGTATAACTGAAGTGACTATAAACATCTAAAATCTTACGGTAAAATTGGTTGCAAGGTTTATTTATTTATTATATTTAAGGTTTCAGAGAATCGTTGTCTCTTTCGCTCAATTGTCGCACATTGTGTGTCAGAAAAGATGCACCAAGGCCTACACAGCTCCATGTGGGCCTCAGCTTCTTCCTTGTACCAGATTGGTAGTGTTACACTACCTGAGTGAAAATAATATACAGCCTGGATTCAACCAACTGTGAACTACGAAGCAGTGGATGCCAAACACATTGCTGTGTTTAATGATTTATTGTTGTGTAACGTTGTTGATTCCTTGCCTTGGTGTAAATGTTTGTTGTGGAGAGTATTAAGCTCTGTAATCTTCATCTTCTTTTTTACTAATTTTCTTCTTTCTGTTCTCATCCTTTTCTCCATATATGTTTATTTTTTTCCACCATGGAGACTGTAACCATGTCAGCGCTTCACGCCACATGTTTGGCTTTGTAAAATCAGGTCTGAAAATGGATCTGCGTGTTTATTTATGTGTTTTCTTATCAGATGCTACATAACAGGTTCTGTCGACAGTGACGATCTCAATGTAATGCATGTTTGGACTCATGCATGCGTTTGTGCATCCGTGTGTGTGCGTGTGGACAAAAAAGTAAGGAGTGTGTGGTGTTTGTTGCCATAGTAGACATCCCGCAGGGAGCGGATAGTGGTGGAGATGGAGGGAGGACGTTTTTAAGCACTTCAAAGTGGCCTCATTCCACACAGCTGAGCTCAGAGGTGCGCCCGTGCGTGCGTTCGCGTGTGCGTGTTCCCTCTATAGACCTCGGTCTCAGCGTGTGTGTCTGTGTGTTAATGCATAAATGACATGTCTGTGTTGGTGTGCTTGGTATGTTTTGCATATGTAAACATGTGCATGTGAGGTAAAGATGAACTGCTGTACCTGACTTTGTTTATGCCCTCTTCCAAGCCGGGTTCCTCCTGGGAATGAACTACAAACAGAATTTCAGCGCTTTGGGCCTCTTTTTCAGTCGGGTGTGTGTTTGTGTGGAAGCTGTTTCATGTGTGTATTTTTTTATTTTAAATCATGTACACATAGTGGGGAAGCGAGGGAAAGTGGGGAAAGTGAAAAAGCGGCGTATGTCACAGTGAGTGATGTGTTACTGGTTTGAGCCTCGGCTGCGGTGAAAGTGAAATCCACTGTCTATTGCTTTGTCTCCTCTTTCCCCGCAGGAGAAAATGGAAATAGCCAACATTGAACCGACGCAGTCAATACCACTCACCAGAAAAGAGCTGAAAGGGACTCTCACCACCGCCACAGAGAAAGAGTGATGGAGGGAGGAGTGGGCGATAGCTAGAGTATGTCAGGTTTCATCTGCCCCGTGTGACACAAAGCTCTCTGACAGCTCTGCTGTTCTCAATCTAGTCTCCAAACTATTTTTCTCATGCTAGCTCTCTCTCTCTTTACACTTGTTTTCCTCTCTTTCTCTCGTGGATTCACTCTTTCTCTATGCCTTTCCCTCTGCTTCCACTTCTCACTGTATCTTTATCAGTCTCTCACCCCCTCTGGGCTGCCATTTTGCAGCATATGGCTCTCCCACACAAGTGCTCACACATGCACCGCCATATGCGTTTGCTCGCCTCTCTTTCTTTTCTTCTGTTCTGTTAATTTCTTCCATCTCCGTGTCTATATTAAATTGACGGCTGTCCAAATTAGATGCATTATAATTAGATAAATATGAAGAAGAAGAAACAAAATAGAGGAGGACTGAGTCTTTCTTTAAAAAAATGTAAAGGGAAATCACATGGAGGCTGGCCTCCAACTCTGATAAAATATTTAGTCGCCACTGAGCCAGGCTGGGAAATTTTCTTTTCTGTCTTTTGTTGTTTTCGTTGACCTTTTGAGCGGCTGTACAGGCTGTCTTTCAGGGATTCCTGAGCTGTCCATCACTGGGAAATGCCATGTTTCCACACCTGATTTGATTTGTCAACCTCTTCCAGTCCTCTGCCCACTTCTGTTTCAAACAAGTGAAGCATGTAGCTAGAGGCTGTAAAGTTTTTCCATTCAGCCTCGAGCTGTTTGAATTGTTGAAAGCAGTGTTAAACCGGGCAGGTGTGAATCCCTCCAACTGTGTGTGTGTGTGTCAGAGCTGAAATATGTTGACAGTAAACTGTAACATGTTGCACAGAGGGGCTGCCTGACAGGGAACTGATGTGGAAACTTTAAAATCTGTGACGCATTTGACAAAGAGAGTTACTGTACCTGCACACGTCCCGTTCAGTAATGTTTTAGGCCTCAGTCATTATGGATTTAATTAGGGTTACAAATGATAATTGTGGTTTTCTCAGTGACATAGGATTATTTGTGTTTCAGTTGAGAAACATAGAGGATTAATATGCTGAGACCTTGAATAGTCGACATCTGGTTGTAGTTTAATGAGGTGCAGAAACTAATGAAATTATTTGATAAACAGCACGTCTGCTTTACTGAAGAATAAATGAAATAAGAGTTTTTAAAGGGCACCTATTATGCTGTTTTCCACCTTAATATTTTTTATTCTTGGGCCTCACTAGAATAGTTTTGTGTGATGACTTCAGAATAATCCTTATTTATCTCCCATCTCTTTAAGCCGTCTTTCTTGTGATTGGCTGCTTCTTGTTAACAGAGGGTTTGAACAGCTGGTCTGTGAGGCCTTTGTGCCTAAGATGACAATATTAATATTATCCTCTGTCTGTGACATCACATTGAGCCAAGAGGGGAAAAAACCAAGTGTTCAGATCAGTCTGAGGTCTGAGCTTTCGGCTCACAGGGATTACGCATTGAGTTATATCATTATTTAAAACTTTGAGCATCCACCACTGTCAAATGTGGTGCTTTTTCAAATTCTTCATTCTATGTTTGGTCATCGTTAAGTTACGTATGGGCGGCTTACGTTGAATTTTTAGACATAAGATATAAGTCAAGCACAAATGGAAAATGGGATTTAGAATAAATATTTTTCAAAAAGAATATTGATGCTAATAGTTGTTGTATCTTCTTGGAAATTTTCTTTCAAAATTGCCAAGGGGTACATACAAATACAAAATAACAATCAAATCCTTAAAAATCATATCTTTATGTGTAGTTGCTGAGCTCAAAATGAACAACGGCATTACGTGTACGTTATGTGTATGTTGTTGTTAGTAAATACATTTTGCTAAAGAATTTTTGTGGAGTGGCACTTTGGGGACCATTGTGTTGTCATGCATATCTGTAAATAACAGTAGTGTCTGATTGCAGACATCTGTTTTTGCCATTGGATTATATACAGTTATATGATTAAAGTAAGAAGAATAACATGATAAATAAACATACATGTCTGTGTTTTCATACATGACCAAAGCTAACAAGAGCTTCAAGCTAATATAATTAAGGAGAACAGGGTTATTTTAAAATAGTAATTACAGAACATACATAATGCCAGTATTCCATATAAAGGGTAAGTTATGAACCATATATGAACCTTAAAGAGCTTTGCTATTGCTCCAGCTTTTTCTTTGCTGCTACTGTTAGTGACTAATTTACTAGTCATTTTGCCATGAGAAGTGAATATTGTCATCAACCTTATCTCAGCCTATGTTTGTAAGAAAAGGTAAAAGGATTTTTGTAAAAGAATTTACATAATTTCTGATTTGTTTTAGTAAGAATTATGGATGTTAGTGGTTGCTTGAGAAATGGTAACAGAAAAAAATGAGAAAAAAACAGAAACCACAAAAAGACAGAAAATCCAAAGTAAACTTTTAAAACTATGCACACTTTAAATAGTTAGACACTGACCATACAAATATTGTATGTGTATTTAAGGATATCTAGAAAACACTTAATTACCTTTCTGGTTTATCAAATCGTATTTAAATGTTGTTGAAATGCACCATGTATGGTGTATAGTTGAATTAGCTGGCAGTGCTTAGCTAACTTTAGCAGTGCGAGTAAAAGTAGCCTTGGTTTCTTACATGCTAGCATCCATGTCCACATCCTGGTACAGAAATTTGTTGCATATCACTTCACCTGGTTAGATATATTCCAGTTTATCTCGACAAAACTGACACTTATGCACTTTGCATCATGTATGACGTTAGTTGAATTAAGTGGGAGTGTTTAGTTAACCTTAACAGTGCTAGCAAAAGTAGCCTTGGTTTCTTACATGCTAGCAGCCACATCCATGCCCTGGTGCAGAAATTGGTTGCACATAACTATAGCTGGTTGGATATATTCCAGTTCATCCAGATAAAATCCACACTTAACTCCTTTTTTTAATACCTCAAAGTAGTGTAGAAAAGTGGTGGTTAGCATGGCTCTGTCAGGGCTGCAATCCTTGGTAAATGGTTCCTATATAGCACCTTTTTTTTCTACCTGAGTCCTCAAAGCACTTTATACATTTTGCTTCTTTCACGCATGAAAAATTTTCTATCTAACATTCACAATGCAATGAATACATTGGAGAGTAAAGTGGGGTTAGTATCTTGCATGAATCAAACCACCAAACTTCCGATTAGTACATGACCTACCCTACCTCCTGAGCTACAGCCACCTCTAATCAGAAGTGGCCTTCATAATATCTTTTAAATGATAACTGCCATTGTGCATTAAAAAACTAAGAATAATACATGTAACTGAGTAGTATTTCTGGAACTGGCGGGCAAAGGAAGCCTAGTCATGTACACCCGTAGTTAGAATTTTTATATTTTAATGTCCGCTGTCTGACAAGACCTGCAACTTTGCTGAAAGTATGTTCTACCACCAGCAGCCTTTCTTTCTGATCACATGTGACATTATGCATTGTTGGAGTTGAGGTTAGTATGGCAGTGATCTACTAATTTCTGGTACTAATTTCTGGTACTGACTAATCCGGAGTTCAAGTTTTGCAACACGGATCATCCGTTTGCATATCCCCCATTCATCTCACCTGAGACGCCTTTGTTCTGAGCCCCCGGAGGCCGCAAACGCCGACGCAGAGGGAGAAGATCTGGCGTTCTGGTTCGACTGAGACGGTGCACTAACAGACCACCACCAGTTTATTACTGGCTAATGTGCAGTCTATGGAGAACAAGCTGTGCGAGCTTCGGGCACGGATCTCATTCCAGCGAGAGATGCGGGACTGCTGCGTGATCTGCCTCACAGAAACCTGGCTATCGGACAAGGTACCGGACTCCGCAATACAACTACCGGGGTTCTCCGTGCACCGCGCGGACAGGTCACAGGAGCTTACTGGGAAAAGCAGAGGAGGTGGTGTGTGTTTCATGATCAACAACAGCTGGTGTGATTATGCGAACGTGCACCCGGTCAAATCCTTCTGCTCACCGGACCTGGAGTACCTGATGATTAAGTGCCGGCCATTCTGGCTACCGAGGGAATTTACAGCAGTGATTATTACGGCTGTTTACATTCCCCCACAAGCCGACACTGACCGAGCACTCAGGGAACTGTACAGCGCGATCAGCAGCGAGGAAACCGCACATCCAGAGGCGGCGTTTATCACGACCGGGGACTTTAACAAGGGAAACCTGAAGAAAGTTTTACCAAAACTCCACCAACACATCCATTTCAACACTCGTGGAGACCGGATGTGTT
>VUQG01039653.1:0-11246 GCA_015106755.1 Etia nguti
TTTCAACATTAAAATCTGAAATATCTTTAAAACTGGTAAAAGTTGACCTGGTAGTCCTGTCTTCTAGAACTTGTGCTCAGCAGTGTTTTTGGTCCACCTAAAGCCAGGAGAGAAGAAGAGGCCAACAGAGAGCAGAGAGCCTGAGAAAGTTGAAAGTTGTGAGACAGTAGAGAGAAGAGCTGTGTTAGGCCGCTTTTGGCCAACAGCACAGAGTTGTATGTTCTGAGTTTGTAGGTGACCGTTAATGAATGTTGTTCTTTGCATGTGTTTTTCAGCCTGTGGTTAGTCTGTTAGCAGAAACTAACAGCTCTGTGGTCGTCATGTTTCCTCTGTCAGATAAAAATACTTCAGCTGCTCAGGTTGTACTGCAGGACTGTTACTGCACAAACACAATCAAACTTAGATCAGTTCTCCTCACATATATGTCACAGTTTTGTATTTCACTCGTATGATTTGAATCATTTTATAGTTTGCATGACATCATGGCCCAGTCAGTCTGAAGATCCCTGGTTAATGGGCTGTTCTTTGTTCCACACGTACAAACATTATATTTGTATTTATGAGTAAATCTGTTTTTATGCTTGTAATAGTCTAGCTGAAGAAGATCATGAGAGTTTATGATAGGCCACAGTATCTCACATAGAGTTGTTATGTCTGTGATCAGGATGCATTTGTGCAGGAAAAATGTCATAAATTGCTTAACAGGAAAACAGCATGTGCACCATGTACCAAGCTCAATGCAATAACTTCGTCATGACTGGATGATGAATATTTGTATAAAACATGAAAACAGAACTCTTGATTCTACTTTTGATCAATTAAAAGACAAGATAACATTAGAACTCTGCATGAAAATCATATTTGTAGTAAAATTTAAATGAACTGCACCGAAGCATCTCAAACTGTCCTAAAACCACAGTGCTGTTTCCACTGAGCTGAAAAATGATGACAAGGATCTCTCCTCACTGTGCTAACCATAATGTACAGTATGTACAGTGTGACAAAGTGTGGGTCTGTTTTGTACCTTCTGATAAAATGTTTTTTTCTTCTTATATTGTTTAAAATCAGCGAACAAATATAACAAGTGAGTCGTATCCCCACAAAAAAGAGCTGATTAAATTTTTAGGAAATATTTTCATTGTGCTAAATAGGAAGCAGTAATAAGTTGTTGTTTTTTTTTTTTTTTTTTTTAACACAAATCCTTTTTAATATTACCAATTTTATAGCTTGTAGCATTTGCAGTGATGTCTTCTGTGTGTGTTTTATTGTACAGAGAGTGATCCTGTTCCTGTCCACTCAGCCCTGAGAACTGAAGACATCATTTATGGTCGAACAGCTGTCTGAACAAACAAGCCCCGAGGTACAGCTGCTCTTTATTCACTAAAAGCAGAATAATTTTTATTTCAGAATATCACTGGTATCATGTTATGAATTGTAACTGTTACATACTACAGTAATGCTTTACTGTCATCGAGAATTTTGCGATCTGACTTTATGTTTATTGTGTAGGAAAGAAGAAAAGAGATGTATTTTGTACATTTGTGTCATCATAATTTTTATTGAAATGATCTCATGAGAAATGTGTCCAAACCCTTTCAATGGTATGTAAGGTCTGAATTTAAAACGTTACTTAAGTCAAAATACAAAAGTATAGGATCAGCAGAATTTGCCCCAAGAATTAAAGTAAAACTAGAACTTATGACACGTATCTGATTTTATCCGACTTCATTACATTACTGTTTATTTTAGTACGTTTATTTCGCATTTTGTAGTTAACATTTTTTGTGCGGCTATATTGGCTGTTAATGGGTTAAACTTGACCTTATAGTTTCGTGTGTGATAGAGAGGGAATTTGAAATCACTTTAATGTCAAAAATACTATCGGGTGCAGGTGCTGTGTAATATAATACTTTACACTTTTTATTTATTATTTAATCCTTCACATTTACATCATACTTACTTCATGCTTAATACTGAAACTTCTTTAAATTCCTCCCAAATTTAGAGCTGATCAGTTTAACTTCAAACTGAACTCACACATATACTGTCTGTATATAGTGTAACTAAAAGTAACTAAAATATAAATGTAATGCATTGTTTTGAATGTCCTCTGTAACTTTGCTTTTTGTGGCACCGTGCAGTCGATTCTACACCGTTGTCCTGCTTCCTCTATAGCATCAATAAACTTTGCTGTCACATGTTGTTCCTGTCGTGTGGTTCTGTGGGTTTCAGAAAGAACACTGATGGAAAATTTGAACTGTGTTTCTAACTGATACACACCTCTATTCAGAGCAGATAACAAAGAACAGGCAAGCAGCTTAACCTCAACCACAGAATAAAAACAGCAGGAACATTATTCAGTGGTTGAAAAGAACAAAGTGCATGTGTGTGTTTGTTTGAAGAGTTTTAATTCAAGGGAATTAAATCTGTAAGAATGTACACCCTGGCTAGCTTTGTGTTAGCATGCTTTTGTGCAGATGTTTGCACAGAGTCAAAGTCACAAGTCACGATTTTTTTTCAGTCCTTGAAGCAGTTTACACTTTCCCATCACACTTTCAGCCTTTCATGCTACAAAAACAAAAGTAATATCTCCACTCATCAAAAATTGTAGACCTCACCTACTCCCTGTACACGAACTGACATCAGCTGATTTTAGCATTAAGAAAAACACATCTGATATATTTTTAATTCATTCATTGCGCAGATAATTGAAGAGCCTTTGTAATGCAAGTAGCAAAAGTAGCACCAAAATTGTAACGTTATTACTGAATTTACTACAGTAGTGTGTAGCATTACTATATTGCTCTAATGTAAATGCGTAATTTTGGAAGGCATTAAACCCAGCATTAAACCACTTAAATCAGGAGGTGGGCAGTATTAATTACTCTTTGTGCAGCCTTCCTGTTCTCATCTGTGGTCGGTGCTGCAGGTGATTTCATTTGATGTAATACCAAAAGTGACCAGTGTGTGAGTGAGTGTATTTGCAAGCTTTGTGTCTAGAAATGGTCTTCTAATTACCCAAGATGAAACTATGGTCTTGTACTGCCACCTACTGACACTGAAATGCTCCAACAAACCCTGTGAAAGTGAAACAGCTGTTTTATATCTGATATAGAGGAAACTTGACATTGATACATAAATGTGTCCAAAAAAGTACTCCAGTTTAAGTCTTAATATGTTTGTAGACTCCTGATATTCACAGTCTACAATCCAGTTTTAGACAACACCCAACCTGCACAGCATCTGAAACCAGACATGATTGGGGATGGATGCTCAGGGTTGTGTGGTTCACCTTAAGAAAAATAAAATAATAATATAAAAATCAATCTGTGTCCTCCATAGTTTTCCAGACACTGAATGCTTGCTGTATTAAAAACAGCTTTCATTTGCAGTGTTTTAATGAATAAAACAAAACATTTCCTTCACTGTCATATTGGTTCAATAACTACAGACCTATAGCCCTCAACTCTGTAGTCATAGAGTGTTTTGAGCGGATACTGTCTGAGCACATCAGAGGCTACCTCCCTCTCTTGACGGCCAAGTTATCTTATAATAATATCTTATATAATATGTAGGATGCTATCACCATCACCCTTTACAGAGCGCTGAGCTATCTAGAGAACAGGAGGAGTTATATGAAGATGCTCTCGGTGGACTACAGCTCAGCATTCAACGCCATAATCACAGACATCCTCTTATACCGGGCAGAAGTTGAGAATTTGTCCAGCTGGTGGTCAAAAAATAATGTTATGCTGAACAATCTTAAAACAAAACAACTCATAATAGTCTCCAGGAGACACAGATAGGTCCACTCCCCTCATTATAAATGGTGAACAGGTTAAATGTGTCTCCTCCTTCAGGTTTCTGGGCAACCACAGCACCACTCATCTCATGTGGACCCGCAAAACAATCACCCAGATAAAAAAAGCCCAGCAGCGGGTGCACTCCCCCCATATCCTGAGGAAGAGTAACATGAGGAAGAGTAACATGGACCAGAAGCTGCTGCTGGTCCATGTGGAGAGTGTGTTCTCTTACTGCCTGGGTTTGGTGAGCAGCGACCACAGCTGAGTACAGGAAGGCTGCACATAGGGTAATTAATACTGCCCAAAAATCACTGACTGCCTTCTGCCGATCATGGAGGCCATCAACAGATCCTCCTGTCTCAGGAAAACCAGGTCCATGAACTGCAGTCATTCAAAACTGGAAGCAGACATGCCAAGTCTCTCTCATTGGTAGGTGTCCAGTACTCTGCCAGCTGCAGTGGATGGTTTTACTTCCAGCTGTTCTTTAATGTTTCCTTTCCATCAGCACAGAGGCTTTGCTGATGCTTTTGATTTAGCTTAGCAACTCTGATAGACAAAGTTGCCATAAACTAAATATTTTATTCAAATCCTATTTTATTGTTTTTTTCTGCTCTTACTCATTTTCCATCTCTATTTATTTGTATTTTTTCTTTTTTCTTTTTTTTGCCTGTCCTGTCCTGCACTGTAGCAATCAGAATATTGCCCTTAGGCCCTAAGGCCAAGAAAAATGCCCAACAGATCTAGTTTCCCAAGTGTACCTTTTGCCATACTGGTCCACATGATTGTCATAGTTTATTTGATCTTTATTATTTGTTTTTATTTTAAGTTATTACAATCAGAACCGACAGGATTCGGGGACGGGGAAGAATAATAATAAGAAAAGAGTAGTTGGGAAGGTAACAGGTAACAGTAAATAATAAATACTGAATCACATGAAGTAAGCATGGAGGAGATCCAGGCTCCAGACATCCAAAGGCCTGCCAAAGCATGAGAGCCCAAGGAGGATGACCGGAGGGGCAGCCGTCCCACCCTCCTGGAAAGAGCTGAGGAGAGCCCCAGACGTGGGGTCACCCAGCAGCTACGATGCAGAAGCTACAGGGAGGACCACAGGGTCTGCCGGCAGCCAGCTGTGCTGTAGCTGACCGAGCCCCGGGACTCGAGGCCCTTCCATCCACTGGAAGGGGCTTGACCGACCCACAGGGGTCAGGACCCACCAAACAACCACCCAGATTGAGCATGTACATACCTGAGTGCCCATCCAGGAACATCGGGAACCACCGATGCACCGATGGCTGCGGGCATCAGCCACCAGCAGGGAGTGTGGTGGGGGGAGATAGGTCCCCACACCTGTACCCAGAGAAGTGAAGTATAAGACCTGTCCTTTCATTGCACTGTCTTGTATCTGAATCGTCCTGTTCTGTCTAGTGTTATATTGTCTTGTATTGTTTTTTTTGCAATTTTTTCACATTGCACTTTAAATAGTCCTATGTTTGTCCGTTAAATATGTCATATGTAGCACCAGGGTGTATAAAAGCATCTGTCGCAGAAAGATAAGAGCCAGTAGGTGGCAGCAGAGGAGCTTCATTTTGCCCAACACAGAGCATCTCCTCTCAGGGTTAGCTACTCCCTGCGTGATATGCCTGCTCTTTGTGTCTTCTTCTGTGACTTAATGACAACTTCCTCTTAGATTGTTTTATATAAATCCTGTCCACAGTGCGGGGGGCAGTGTAGAAAGTATACAGTTCATTCAGTTCACAGTTTCACTCAAAGGAAAATAGCTTTGCCACTTCAAATTATGTTGATTGAAATTCCTCCTTCAGTGGCAGGCTGCGGCACCCGTGATGTCAGACTCTACAACATGGTCTCTGCAGATGACCACAAACGTGTAGACAAACCCACACCTTAAACACCATGGCAGGCTTCGACCAGTCTCCCTGATGTTCAATTTTTTCCTACTATAACAAAGCATATTATTCCATTTTCTACAGTATTTTATTCTATTTTGTATATTATTTTAGTGTATATAGTATTTTATTCTTGTTGTATAGTATGTTGTTCTATTTTATCTTATTCTTTTGTGTTTTTCTTAACTTTTACTCCTCTTAAACTTGTGCTTTCTGCCATGCCCCAAAAATTTCCCATGTGTGGCACTAATAGAGGTTAATCTGATTTTATCTTGAGAATGAGAGGACATATCGAATTAATTATATTAACCTCTTAATTCAGGCATATAACTCATACTTATGCCAATCACTAAGCCCTCCATGACTCCCTGGTTCAATAAACACATTATTAGTCATTACAACTGAAATCATCAGTGACAGGATGCATTTATGCTACTCTGTTTATTTCTGTGATGAAATACAAAATGAGCCGATACAAATGCCTGACATTCTGTAGGTATTTTACTGGGCTGCTGGTCAGACGAGGAGGTCTTCATCCACCTTGGGTGTTTCAGCTGCATTGATAGCAAGTATCTCTCTGAGCTTCAGCATAAGTGCATCCACAGACGGGGAAGCTGGAAAGAGTCCTTAGCAGCACAGGAAGTGACACACACACACAAACAGCTCAATTTTAATTATTATTGTTGAGTTTTGTTTACAAAAAATAGTAACTTAATATTTAAATATTTATGAAAGTTCTAGCTTCTGTCCCTGCTGCTCAACCTGCCGTACTCAGGGTTCAGAAAAGCAGGCTTGAAAGAGAAAACTCATGCGTGCTTGCTTTGGGCAGCTGACATGACAGGACATGAACAATCGCATGAGTGCAGCTGATTGGCTGAGGAACAGTAAAGTTCTCATGGTAAACCAACCAGAGGCAGACTTGGGTGGGTGTTCACATAAAAGCACAGATGTGACAAAATCATGGAGGTTGGAAATTTTAAATAGAAGTGCAGAAATTATTTTTCTCTTAAAGAGATAAAAGGCAAGTTTTAAAACATCTATTGTGTTTTATTGTATCAGAGACCTATTTATATTTTTATCTACAAATAATAAATTGTTTTTGATTGGGATAAAAAAAAAAACCACTCGGGTAACATTTGGATAGTTTAGATTAGTATACAGTGTGTGCTGTTAGTTCCTTCTCTTAAGTCCCCATTTATTTCAATTATATATTCAGTAAACAGTTGAATATATATTTTAGTTTATAAAATAGAAACATACTTGAACAAACTAATATAAATTATAAACTAACTTCTATTAAGATGGAATGTGTGTGCCAGAGGTCACCTACTCTTCACTGAAGTACTTCACCAGTCCAACCACGTTACACAATATCACACATATCAGCTGTGAACACAAATAAACTCTAATGTCCTGTTTTATCCTTTGTTTCAAAGTGACTCTTTGTATGTTTGTATTATTTTTAAACTTAACTTTAGCCCGAAGTTCAGAAAGCTCTGAACAATTTTATTATATTAAAAAGTAGATACAGAAATACAAACTCTGACATCAACATCTATCATCAGCCTTTCAGACTGTTTGTGTAACTGAGTATTTTTACTCTTTTTTTAAAAAGACACGTAAATAAAATCTGCATTTTATTTACGTGTCTTTTAACTTAATTTTTCTCCTATGGAGCAAATAAAGTTTTCATATAATACTGAGCGTATGGAAAACCCCCAAACTATCACTCCTTCACAGAGGAAGGAACAGCTCAAGGTGCTGAGCAAGGCCTAATATAGTGGCTGCTTGATGTATGCATGGTGTATGACGGGGCTGTTCATCCATTTTGCTTCTTGGACCAATTTTGATAGACACTGACCTCTAGAGACTGAGAACACTCCACAAAGAAAGAGTACAATACACAAATATAATAATTCTTTGTCTGGAAACCCAGCAGTGGTCACTGATCTGTTGATCCTTTAAGCGTGTTAAACACAGACCACATGTGTACAAAATGAGCATCTCTGAACAACAGCTCTAAACATCATGAACACACTGTTGTCTCTGTGTGCTATCACAGCTCTGATGAAGATTCTTCTTCACCCTTTTCCAGATTTTCTAAATATTTGAAAATTACACACTTACATAACTAGACTTAACAATTATAAATACAGATATCAGAGTCACAGTAAACGTCACCCTAACCTGATGTGGAAATGCATTTTGTTGTTGCTGCTCTGTTTTTGTTCTCACCTCTCCACCTGATCTGAAATCAGACTCAGTGTAATGCGTGTAAATCAATCACAGCAAATCAAAGGCTATCATTACAACTACCTTTGATTTGAAATCATACTCCTGTGGAAAGGTGAATAAGACACGTCAACAAATAAAGTTGTGCATCTCATCCTTGTTGAACTGATGATGTTTTTGAGCTTCTTCACCTCATAGCTGCAGATCACCCAAAAGCATGTGTGATGATTCACTGAACCTCATAACTAAATCTCTTTACATGCCTTTCTTACATAAGAAACATTACCCATGACTATATATCTTTAAAGAAAAATTCACTTACCATTACTGCGATGCAGCAATAAAAATTAGAGGACATAATCTCAAAATTTGTGAGCAAACCTTCCTGCTGTCTCTGGTTGAGGGTCTTTGCACAGGAGCCTTTGCAAAGATACAGATGAGGCTGAGATGAAGGAGCTGATGTGCAGTCAAAGCTGTCCCCAAGCAGCTTACAGTATGTTTTTTTATGAGTAGGTGAGATAGAGATGCAGAGGGATAAACAGCGTAACACGTTTGAGAAAATAAGAAAAAACAAAAACAGAGGTCTGAGACAATCCAGATTTCCGTATTTCTTCGACATCTCATTAAGAAAACCGAACAGGTTATTCACACGTCATTTCGTGCCTGACCGCTAGAGGGCGGATCATTTTATAATGTGGTTGTCGGTCATGAAAACGTGTTTGCTATGAGGACATTTGTGAAGTACAATTCCGTTATATCACTTATTTTCTTTCTTTTTCAGAGTAGGTACAGAAAACAGGGAAGAAAAAACGGACATAATTAGAAAAAGGGGGCGGTGACTTATTTTCTGTAAATGAAAAAACAAAGGTCACATCACGGAGAGGAATGATGAAGGAAACATCTCTGCAAAGTCTGCTCAGTAAGTAAAGACCTCTTTAATTTACTTAAAGTTTATTTTTAGTCTTTTTGGTTGCTGATTGAATACAGATGAAATAAAATGACATAAACGACAAAAATGAAACAGAATATAAAGCAAGTTTAAAACACAAAGAAGACCAAATCGGCTGTGAAGAGGAAGTTTACCGGCTCAACACAAACAAACAGGGTGTGAAAAACTTAATTTACTAATTTAGTCATTTTGAAAACAGAACTGTGCAGTGGACATACATTTACTATTACCTGTGCTGTCGTTTAGACGATACACACAAAAAGTCTGCAGTATGAAAATAAATAAGAAAGATATAAATATAAATGGTAAAATAAAATAAAAGATAACAGTAAAAATTATTTAACAATAATCCAAAAATTCCTCCCTCCTCAGATCAAGATAACTGTGTTAAAGTTCTGCTTGATTCTGCTCAGAACAGACAAATAAAGTCTCTAAATACAAAATCAACAGCATTCTTAATAATACACAAAAATAAAAATAATAATCAATACCAAACTGTAGTTTACACTATTGTTTCTACACAAAGGTAAATGTAGAACTACAATCACTGATTTCTGACACAGTATTATAAAAATAATTTAAGGTAATTTATTATATCATCTTGAAAATAAACATGTTTTATGTAGAGTTTATTTCTATCAGTGTTTGTGTTTAGGTCTGTGGATGTGATTCATGTCTGATTGCAGTCATCGCATTTCACAAATCACAAGTTTCACATTTTGACATGAAGCATAAAGCAGACTTTAGAGGAACATTTTAATCAACACTGACACCACAGAGTCTCGTCTCTTTATCAGGCACAGCAGTACAGAAGAAAATATGACTTTCCACTTTATTTATTGACTGATTGATGAAGAATTGATTTGTTTGTGAAAACTCAAACCAACCTTTTCTCTTTAGTTCTGATCTCACTGCTGAGCTGCACAACACACCAAGGTCAGTAACCTTCTTCTGTCTGTTTACATCCTTTAAATGTTTAGTAATGTTTCCTATCAGGACTGAAGCTTTCATGCTACCCTATGCCAACCACCATAGGGCGAGAGGCAAGTCACAGGGCAAAAACTGAGACACAGACAACCATTCTCACCTATGGGCAATACAGAATGACTAATTAAACTAACCCTGCTAATTATAGGTTTTTGGATTGTGAGACCCAGGAGCATCCACACAAACATGGAGAATGTGGCCACTAACCATTGTGCTGCAATAAATAATTATAATAACAGCATTTGTAGTCGAGACAATTACAACATTTTCTAGTCACATCTTTAATTTGAGACATTTTCACAAATTGAAAGTTCTGCTCTTCATCTGTTGAAGTTTTGTCAACTTTAATCAAGCTGTCGGAAAAAATAATCACAGAATTAGGTTCAGGTTTAGTTTTTTGAAAAGTGGATTTTTTTTTAATTAATCCATGAGTAGGTAATTATGTTAGTTTTGATAATGATAAAAAAAGAATCATAATTTTTTTTTCTGTTGGAGTGATTGTGTTAGAAGTTGTCATTGTTGTGTTTAAAATTGTCAACGGCTTCGTTAGATATTTTTCTGTCCACATGTAGAATGTTGGGGGACGCCATTTAGCTATCCGGTCTTTAAATCTGACGTCATTAGCCTTGTCTGGGCTCAAACTCTGCTGCAGGTCCATAAGTCAAACGATCACTGCAGCATCACTGAGAGTTGATAACGGTCTAAATTCTTTCATCTGTGATAAAATGATCAGTGTGGCTGCTCTACCAGGTGTAACAATTAAGTTTAACATCCAGGCATCCATGAAAACGGAATTTATGACATTTAACGGAGTTAGAAATTAGCATGAAGTTAGCGCGCTACCTTCCCTCTAAATACAACATACCATGTTCTGACTGAGGGATTTTGGAAACAAATTTAAACGTACAGCTCTTCTATCACTTCCGACATAAATGAAGACAGAAAACTAAACAGCAGTGACGTTTGTAGGGTTACTGAAGTTTGGCTAGCTGGTATATAACGATGTGACTGCGGTCAAGTGAGCCCTCACTTACGAAGTCACAGTCAAGGCATCACCACTCTTCACCCTGTGACCCACAGCCCAAATTACAGTACGGTTTTTGAGAAAATTAATATTAAACTATGCACAATTTACAGTGCTGTACTTTATATATTCTCATCTTTGAGCTCAGATTAAAGGAAAACTGTAAGAGGTGACAGAGTTATCTCACTGGATTCTGACACCAGGGCATCTCCACTCTTCACCCTGTGACCCACAGCCCAAATTACAGTACGGTTTTTGAGAAAATTAATAGTAAAATCTACCCAATTTACAATACTGTACTTTCAATATTCTCATCTTTGACCTCATAATATAGGGAAACTGTAAGA
>VUQG01039655.1:0-13637 GCA_015106755.1 Etia nguti
AACACGTCTTGGGGCGGATAGGGCTATTGGTACAGCTCCTTGCTCTATCTCGATGTGGTAAGGCTCCTTCAGCATGCCTAAGCCTTTAAAAACATCGGGGTATGCTGCCCTGAAATCTGTCGCCGATTCCGTTACTGTGCTTACTCTGCACACAAGACCCAGAGCCTCACACGCTGGCCTGCTTAGTAGTGGCTGTACTAGACCTGACACAAGGTAGACGTCTTGAGAAACACTGCGCCCTTTCACTGCTAGCTGTGCCTCGAAGCAGCCTTTAACATTGAGTGGGCAACTGCCTGGCCCTAGTAACTTTTTTCTGGGTCTCTGCAGCTTACCATCTCTGTCTGGACTGTACAAACCCTCTGGAATAGACGTAACATCCGCCCCTGTGTCGAGTTTAAAACATACGTTTTCCCCATTTAACTTGACCTTTTGCACCCAGGGCTGTGACCTCTCAGTCCCTACTTCTCCCAAGAACACACAATCGTCGCTGACAGAATCTATTTGATTACCTGTCACTTCACGTAGCGCTGCAGCTTCACTACTGCGACAGACCACAGCAAAGTGTCCTTTCTTGTGACATTTTCGACACTGTACCTCTTTGGCTGGACATTCTTTCCATGTGTGTTTGTTCTTGCGACCACAGTGGCCACACGTAATAGCAAAAAACTGAGTTTTCGAAAATCTCCAACCTGGCAGGAGTTTTAAAAAATCTGTGAAAATTTTTGGTGATTCACGCCGTTTACGTGCGGATGAAAGGCCCAGATGGATAGAAAAAGGTGCGAAAAGCTGCGTTTTCAAAAATACCCGTGTAGATGTGGACGTAGCGTAAAGGAGTTAATAGTTTGTTTTATTGCTGCCTGTAATTTATTGCAGTTTTCTCTTATTTGTTTAATTATTTAAAAAAGGTTTGAGGTGTGAAATAAACTGCAATGGAGTTTGAAAACAAAATATGGGTGTGTGTGGTTGGAGGATGTGTTTGTGCTGGGGTGGGCGCGAAGATTTCCTTCTAAAACAAAGGGGGGCCTAGCGAAAAAAGTTTGGGAACCACTGGGGTAAGGGCAGGTAGCATGTATGACATGTATCCTGAAACAAGATAACATTAATTAGTAGGGATAGTGATAAACTTCTGTTTACCTTTGTTAGCCACTTGGCTATGATAATAAACAGTAGGCAGACAGTAGACACTGATGTGGCTTATTGAATCTTTTGGACTGTGTTCAGCACAATGTTAATTAGCCATTAATTGGAAGAGTTGAAGAGGTGTATCGTTGATTTGTCTCCTTGACGAATTATAATGGCTGTTTGTTAGCCGTTTGCATACTATGTATACTATCTCTCTCCGTCTCTCTCTCTCTCTCTCTCTCTCTGTGTGTGTGTGTGTGTTTATCTGTTCAAATTCAGTATAGTTCCGACAACAGTTTTCACAATAAAATATGTTAATGTGCAATCCTTAATATGTTTTATGTGTGTGTGTGGGAGGGGGAGGTGGGAGACGCACCAGAGGGAGTGTTCACCCAGGGAAACAAATAGGCTAGGACCGTCCCTGTGTGGAAGCATATTAATGTCAAAGGTCACGCCACAAAAACATAATCATAAGCAAATAATTTCATGTCACCACATTTTCATATTATCTGGTATTTTAGAATAATTGGTGTTGGTCAAACAGATATGCTTTTCAGGAGCCGCTACAGACAAACCAGGAAATAAACACTGGATATATCTGTGACATTTGTGTGGTTCAAATACAGTCTGTCAGTTTAAGTTAACGAGAATCTTGCTGTCTTCATTATTATTCTTCCAGAATTTTATTACTCTGATTTGATTTCAGCATTGTTGCCTGCCGACTAAACCGTGTAGTTTACAGTGTCTGCACTCAAAGTGAGTCCAGTCCACTAGTGCCACCCGTGGCCAAGTGTCATAGCCTACAAGCAGAGTAACTTGTGACACCATCTGCACCTGGGTCTGTCAGCACATTGAGTAGAGGCTGAAAGGCTGCACTCACACCTGAAGCATTCAAATCGACCCACAAACATGTTTAAATATTCAATGCAGGCACATTGAATTATCAAGACTAAAATCAGTCATTGAGCAAGACTCTATGGAGGACCACAAGAGCCACGCGCATCAAAATAAAGACTTCTGTGCTTAAATAATGAATTGTAGAATAAATTCTGCATTTGTAAATTTATTTTTGAATTCCAATTTAATAAACTTCATTTTAAAAACTTTTTTCGAATTCCACTTTAATAAACTTCATTTCAAAAACCTTTTTCGAATTCCACTTTAATAAAGTGATTTTCAAAATGCTTTTTAAAATGGCGATTCCACTCCTCATTTCAAAATCCATTTCCCTTTCCTGTTCGCTCAGGGATTAAATTCGGATTAGCTGTTGGTTAACAACTTCATTTTAAAAATCCTGCTGCAATGCCATTTAGCCACACCGTGGGACATAAGGAGCTCTCTGATTGGTTGGACAGACACCAGCTGTCTGCCTGTCTGGATTTTTCTAGCTCATAGCTTTCCCTGCTAAGAAGCGTGTGTGCTTGTACAAAGGCCGTTCAGCCTCGGGATTTACACTCGGCTCGACACAGATATGTGAAGAATGAAGGGACCCTGCAGCGAAACGGAGAGCTGAACCTCTGACTGTGCGCCTGTTTACTGTTTGACCAGGTCTGTTTGATGACGATTTCGACTCCTCTGGGAGATGAGGTCACACACACAGGAAAACCAGCACCTGGACTTCATGCAGGAGAGACTGCCTCAGTGATTTAGGTTCATAAGCAAGTTCAAACATCTCTGGCCTCTTATCACTTACATTTCTTAATCTTAAAAGTGAATGCATTTAAAGCAGGAACTGCATACCTAGCCATCAAAAGTTTGGGAGCTTGAGTACTGTAAAGTTTTGTAGGGTCTCTGTTAAAAATTCCACAGGCACGCTTATCATGGGTGTTACATCCTCCGTGCAGCAATTCCAGAGAAAACGAGAGAGCAACGACCACTCATTAAGACCAGCCAGAAATCTGTCCCTTCCTGGCAGCTGTGGAAACTTCTAATAAGAACGTTTGCATTCTTAGAACAATGCTGGGTCATGTGTGATGTGTCATCATATGAGGATATCACATTTTGACTTAATTCTGCTCAATTAAGTATTTTGATCGTTGATCCAATACGGCAGCTTTGTGTTGTCCTGCAAGTTAAAACCTATTGTCCCCATGAGCACAGCATCTAACAACTCTCCTTAAAAAAGTCGATTGACTTTAACTGGACACAATGGTTTTCAGTGGCAGTCACATTCATCACTCATCTGTGACACTGGAGAAGTCACCTGGATGAGTGATAAAACAATTTTCCATGGAAATATCCAGAGGAACTAAACTTTGTTGTTTCTTTGGGCTCAATTTCAGCCTCAGCAGCATCTCACAGAAGAAGACAACTAAACTTTTTGCCCATAATCAGATAAAAAGATTGTTGAGGCAGGTGGTATTCTCTGGAGAGCAAAACTGAACTCAAACAGTGAATTCATATTAGACTGGAATCATAAGATGAATAGAAATACTGCTGAAGCTGAATGATTGTGTTCTGCTGAATTCAGCAGAACACAAGTTAAAGTTACTAATAAGTTTATATATATATATATGTATGTATGTAAAAATAAAAAAATTCCATTCACCTGGTCTGTAAAGTTCAGTATGACTGTGGTACATAATACAAAAAAATAAATACAAAAGAACAAAAACTTCATGTGAATAACTTTACTCTTCTTAAATATAACTCATAAAACAAGTAAAAGTACAAATGTGTACAAGTTACAGACTTCCTCAGTAAGTTTACACTCTTTTGGATTGATTTTAATTGTGTGTTAAAGGAGAGGATGCAGAGTCCATCATCACTGAGGCAGTCTCTCCTGCATGAAGTCCAGGTGCTGGTTTTCCTGTGTGTGTGTGTGTCTGATGCCCCAAAGCTGACTCAGAGCTGTAACACCATCCGTGGCTGCAGTATGGAACAGATGTGGGTGTGTCCTCATCTCCCATAGGAGTCAAAATCGTCATCAAACAGCCCTACAGACAAAAAGACATTTGAAAATATAAACATATAAATGTGGTAACATCTGGACTAACAAGTTTACGGTCAGCATTTTAACTGCTAGTTTAAAGGCTGTAGGTTGCAGCTCTAACGCTCTAACACTGTATAAACGTAACACGGTTCTGTGCTGGTTCTAATAGTCTGAGCTGCTTCAAGCTTTATTTGTGAAGAGCACAATAGCTTAAAAAACACGTAGCTAGCTCGTACAGCTGCGACGTACAATTTTCATAAGCTAAGATGGTCATAAAATAACGGGGCTAGGTGCGGTGATGCTAGCGTTAGCCATGTTAGCACGTTACCTTCAACAGCTGGTCAAACTGAGTAAACAGGCGCACAGTCAGAGGTTCAGCTCTCCATTTCGCTGCAGGGTCCCTTCATTCTTCACATATCTGTGTCGAGCAGAGTGTAAATCCAGAGGCTGAAATTTTTAAAATGAAGTTGCTAATCCAAATGTTAATCCCTGAGCGAACAGGAAAGGGAAATGGATTTTGAAATGAGGAGTGGAATCGCCATTTTAAAAAGCATTTTGAAAATCACTTTATTAAAGTGCAATTCGAAAAAGGTTTTGAAAATCAAGTTTATTAAAGTGGAATTCAAAAAAGGTTTTTGAAATAAAGTTATTAAAAAGCATTTTAAAAATCAGTTTATTAAATTGGAATTCAAAAATGAATTTACAAATGCATTATTTATTCTACAATTCATTATTTAAGCACAGAAGTCTTTATTTCGATGCGCGTGGCTCTTGTGGTCCTCCATAAGAATAATTTATTTCTGTTTATTTAAAATGTGTAACATTGTTAATCGCCTTCTGCACAAGGGAAGTCCATGCACACTGTGTGGGTCCACTTTCCACAGCAGGTGCATTCAAACTGAAGAGAGAAACATTTAATGTTGTCAGTCATTCATTTAAAGTCAGTTTGTTGAATGAAGCAACTAAACATGTTTAAATGTGCAGTTACTGCAGATTTCTGTGCTTCAGTCTTAGGTCTGGATTTCATTATTTTACCCACCTATCAGTTTCTGCACCAGAGCTTCTCTCAACACAGCAGTGCTGGTAAAGATAATCTGAAAATATATGCCACAGTGAGGATATGCATATAAATATTTTAAATGAATATCCAGACAGCCGTTTCTGAAGTATACCTGAGAGAGAAAATGTCCAGTCTTAGCCTGGCAACCCCCTCTTGGTCAACATGAAACTATTGTTTTATGTGATAGGAGCTGAGCATTTTATGTTAATTTAAAGTCTGTGTTTATTCAAGTGCAGTACATCGTGACCAATTTAGCTACCTTGCATACAAAGACACCACAGGATGTAACATCCTGCTGTTTGAGATGGGCAACAGTTGAGTATTTCCATTTTCCAATGGTTGGAATTTTCCTCCTAACCAGAGCTCTGTTCAGAAACAGATACTACAGTTTTTGAACTTAACTCAGTGCAAGAGCCATTAATGCAAGTCACATATACCTGAGAGATGTACCTTTAATCTTGCCCTTTTTTTTAATGGAAGAGGGCCCTTATCTCTTTTAGATACACGGTCTTCAAAAAGTGAAAACTATTAAACCCAGGAATTTAATTTACAGGTTTCGTGGTTGATTGCTGTGGTGGACTGAGTTGAAAAGCAGGATCAGTTACAGGAATTATTATGAAAAGAGAGTTTTCCTTTATTTAATCCAAAAAGTTATATTTACAAAAAAAATAAATTCCAAGCTAAAAAAAAAAAAGAGGAAGAAGTAAGAAGCAGCAAGACTGAATTCAGGCAAACAAAACGAGGACCCCACATCCCAACTGACTACCCAAACAAACGTAACTGAGCTAACCAGGAACACAAGGTTATATATAATGGCTGATCAGACCACTATGACATAACAGGAGTAGTTAAACACAACACAATCACGAAACACAAAAAGCAATCCAATCCAGTCCAGTTTGTTAATAAAGTAAACAGCAAAGAAGAAAATCAAAAAACACTAAACTTGAATTCAGATATTTAGTTAAATACAAAAACTTGTTTCACTAAAGAAAATACACATTCTCTCCCCTCCAGCAGGAACTGTTGGTGCAGTCCAATCATCCCCTCTATGTATTTAAGTGCTCTAAGCCCTGGCCACCACGTTTTGTCTGGCAACTCCCAGGGACCATGGCAGTTAAGGAACCAGTAAAGAAACAAGCATTAGTCACAGTCACAAACCAAAAATAAAAAATTAATTGGTATAAACCTTTACATAGGATGTGCCTGCAGTTAAACACTATAACTAATTGCCTCCCCCACCTAGATGTAGGCCGGGGAGGAGGATAGAAACAGAAGAATTTCTTTGGTCATACAGTTTGAGGCAAGGTTTACAAATTTAAGTACAACAATGACAACTATTATCAAAATCAACCTAACAGGTACCAACACAGTGCTGAAAGAACCTCCGTGCCGAGTAGCTCAAAAATGTCTTGTGTTCAGCGTTTCTCTCTTCCAGCTATGTTCACGATTTGCCTGTGTATGTGTGTTTTTCTGCAGGTATGCTGGTTGTGAACATCACCTGGAGGAACACGTGACGTTCTGTGTGTGTGTTTTTCTGCAGGTATGCTGTTTGTGAACGTCACCTGGAGGAACAAGACGTACATTGGAACCCTGCTGTCATGGTCCTGGGTCATGCGACCCAGTGTTCCTGAGTTTCATGTTATTTCATCTGTATTCCAGGTTCTTTTCAGTTATCTAGTTATTCGGTCATGCCTAGTTTGCAGTTCAGTTCATGGTTTATCAGGTTCCCCTTGTGTCATGTCTACGTCTCTGTGTTCCCTGTTTTATTTTGAAAGAGTCCAGTGTTCTTTGTTCATTGTACTTAGTTTCACTTCCCATGTCCTGTCTTTAGGTTCATGTTTGTCAGCTGTGCGCCCATGTGTGGCCACTTCCCTTGATCATCCCTTATGTGTATTTAGTCTCTGTGTTTCATTCAGTCTGTGTCGCATCGTCTGTGTTACCACCCTCCATGTCTTCACGGCCAGTCTTTGTATTCATAGTCATAGTTTTCTGAGTTTTCATAGTTGTATCACAGTATTAGTTTCCCAGTTTAGTTATAGTTTAGTTTCGCCACTGTGCTTTTGCCTTGTATGAACTCTATGACATCAGCCATAATAAAGGCTCGCTTTTCGTTTGAACTCAGTTTCGTCTCCTCGCCTGTGTCCGCGCCTGGGTCCTCATTTACTCACACACGGTCTGCCTCCGCCAACCGTGACAGTACGACGTGACCAGTATGGATCCAGCGACAAAAAGCAAGGAGGTTATTCGGACTGTAGAATCGCTATGCAGCGAGTTGTTGCAGCGCTCCGGGGAGGAGGACAAGGAGGAGTTACTTCACCCATTGCGGGTAAGTGTCACTCTGTTTCCCTGGTTATGGGAGGCGCTACCCCCCCGATCTCTGACTACCTCCTCACCATCCCCCAACCCTGTCTTCAGCAGCAGCTGCCCACCGCGCGGGCTGCGTCACCACAGCCCCGCTGTCGTGCAGTTTCCCCGTCGTCACCTCCACAGTCTTGCGCATCCCAGGCGATTCGGGTTGGCTCGTTGAGATTGGGCCACAGCCCGGAGTTGCCTTCATCTCCACCGTGCATGAGCCATTCACCCTCACCGCTCCATTCGGACTTCTCTTCTCCAGCCTCATTTCTGGCAAGAATGTGGTCGGAGGATAAGGAGCCGGCCGCCACAGCTATCAATGTTGCATTCACTTCTAGGAAAAAGCGGCGCCCTCGTCGCCAACACACGTCGACACAGCCAGAGTCTGGGGTATCATCGGAGCAGTTGCCAGGATCGGAAAAGCTGGCCGAAGCTGTCTTCGAGTCCGTGTCTGTGGTGCTTTGTGGCTCTGAGGAAATGTCCTCGGAGATCACTGTTCTGGACTTTGCTGAACGGGAGCAGGTAGTTCTCGCGGAGCTGGAGGAGAAGCTCCGATGGAAGCCGTGGCTGACCCCCAGCTATGAGCAGGTTTTTCGGGGAACACGCCTGGGTCTTGGGAGGCCGCGGAGCTGCCAGGGCCTGCCGCCTCTCACTTCCTCTGAAACCAACGCTTCAGTCACCGCGTCGCCTTCAAGGAAGAGGCAGCGTCCACGTTGCCGTGGCACCACACAGCAGCTGGAGGTTGGTGAAAATCTTGTTTCATCTCAAGCCCCTTCCGAAATGGAGGTGAGTGACTGTGTATTCCCTCCTCGTGTCTTTTCCGGGGGGGAGATTATGACTACTACTGAGCTGCCACCTTGCGGGCTCGGCCATGAAAAGACAGATTGTGTCAAAGAATCGGAGACTGAGGGAATATCTGTTTTGCCAGCCAAAAGTGAAGAGACTGTAAATGGGACAGCTGATAGTAATGCTACGAGCAGCGATGCTGTCATTAAGCAGCAAGGGATGCCCTCCATGGGTTGTACTGTAGTTTGCCTCAACATGACTGTTTAGCATCCCCATATGTCACCTGTGCTAATGCACTTCCAACTGCCAACCTCTGTATATTTTATTTTATTGTTTATTCTATTGTATTTAATTTTTTTAAATATATATATATATACACACACACACACAGATATACATATTTAGTATACACATTCAGGAATGCACATACACTCTTATATTGTACATATATCTATTCATATAATTCTCACATTCCCATTCTTATATTTTGCTTTGTTCCTGTTCCTTGTATTTTGCACACCTCTGTTGCTTGTGAAACTTGCACACAAGAATTTCACTCGCATGTGCTGTACCAGTGTACCTGCACATGTGATGTGACAATAAAAGTGATTTGATTTGATTTGACCAATCAGTCACTGACGATGATTCTGGGGACATTCATACTGCAAGAAATGTGATCTACACAGAGCATGAACTGCTAAGTGAGGTTTCCAGGAATTATGGTGTGAAAGTTCCTCATGTAGCTGTACAAGCACCAACTGAAACCCAGTCAGTGTCATGTAGTAAGGATGACAGGGCCATATCTAACTGTTCTAAGGGAGCATGTAAGGAAATTGGGAACCATGTTAATGAGTTTGATAAGTCAGGGACTGTTTCCACTGTTGCTTCTCTAACTGAGCCTCAAGAAAGCAGTGTTTTGGACCCCATGCTTAGTCAGTGTTCTCTGTCACTGAACATTACTCGGAAGGCCAGTGATGAGACTGAGCTTTCTGACTCCCAGTTAAATGAGTCTGAAAGCAGTGACCATGAACTCACTGTAGTTGGTAAGGAGGCCACTGTGAATTCTGGGTATGGGAACTGTGACCCTGAGATACACCCTCCTCCATTTCATGATGACAGCCCAACTGTTTCCAATTTTGCCATGAATAATGCTGGTCAGGATTTAAAATCAGGTGGTGAACAGATAAACAGTGAGTTCATGGGCACGTTGGCCAAGAATGTATCTTGTGTGTCTGAATATGCTCAGCCAAAGACTGTCATTAGTCACGCTAAAGGGGCTATGGGTAACCCGGGCTGTATTTCAGATTCTGAAAGTGTTAAGCAAACTTTGTTGGCTGACCTGACTTATTCCATGAATGAATCGCTGTCAAAGCCATGTTATGAATCAGAGGAAACTGTATTTAGCTCAACAGAGAAGGTAGCCAAGGACAACAGAAGCCATGCTAACGACTTAATAAAACGAAGTACTGTTTCAGGTGTTGCTCCCTTAGCCACACCCCATGAAGCCAATGTTCCTGAGGCTGAGACTAATGTTCAGTGTACTTTGGATTTCTGTGACGTGAAGAATAACACTGTGTGTGGTACTCACCTAGAAACTGAAAATGTACCCCTAAGTAATGATTCCACTAGCAGCAATGTGAATGTCGGTCATGTGGCCAAGTTATCTCACATTAAGCCTGAGACAATGAACTCTGGGTTTAAAGATTCTAAGACAGTTGACTCAGACTCTGAGAACTCAAAGACTCCTGGCTCTGGAACTGTGATCATTAAGAGTATTCACTTCATTGACACTTGTTTAAAAGCCGTGGGCACTAAGGACTGTTTTTCACCTGCCCTCTCAGAGTGTGGAGTTATGTCCCAACAGATTGTTTCACCTCAGGCTTCAGTCCGGCTACCTGCTCAGCTTTCAGTTCAGCTTTCAGCTCAGCATCCAGCCCAGGTTTTAGCTCAGCCACCTGTACAGGCTCTGACTCAAACACCTACTCCATGTCCACTACAGCTATTAGAGCAGTTAGCAGCTCAGCTCCCTATCCAGTTAGCAGCTCAGCTCCCTGTCCAGTTAGCGCAGCCTGCAGCCCAGCTCTTTGTTTTGCTGGGGGTCTACTTACCTGCTGGTCCTTTATCAGCTTCTGCTGACCGCTCAGGTGAGCCAGCCCAGCACCCAGCGGCCCCCGTGCCACCGTGTGCCTTAGCTGGGGGTTCAGGAGGACCCAGCCAGCGTCTTGCCTCGTCAGCTGGAGGTTCAAAAATATACCGATGAACCTTTAGTGAGACATGATCGTACTTTACGTGGTGCGATACCTGCAGACGTAAACACAGTGAAAGGCTGTAGGTTTTATGCAGGTAAACAAAAACTACTTAAATGGAGACCTTCCTGTCATTTGAATATTTTTTATTGCTCATTAATAAGACAAACGTAAGTCTAATCCAATTATTCGATGGTGTAATCCATACTTGATTACTTATAATGGACAGCTGCGGCTCTGTGTGTGCGGTACGATCGTTTGTTTGAGTCAGCTGTGTGACACCTGGAGGGTTTATTCCTTTGTAAGGCTGGGTAAACCGTGGTTACCTTTGGTGCAGGTGAGGTCAGGTGTGTCTTTCTGCTCGCTGATGTCCACCTTTCTGTGTTCTCAGATTCTGCGAGTCTCCCACCAGCGACGTGGAGATGTGGAGCGGCTGCGGTCGAGGTAAGAGTATGCGTCCCAGCAACACGCCGTTGAAAGACAACAGCAACTCATTGGACAATAAAGGCAGCGGCAGCAGCAAGACGCGCGGCGCCGCGGCGAACAGCAAAGGCCGGCGTGGGAGTCAGATGGCCAGCTGTGCCGAAGTGAGTAAGGGGATGACCCCGCCCTCCATCTGGACCCAGCCTCCTGCAACAGCGCCGCCATATCTAGGCTGAGCCTGAGGTGACGGATGGCGGTGAGGAGGGGGCGTGTTTGACTGATGAGGCCAGTAATGACGGCATGGACCACAGGAAGTCCAAGAAAATGACGGCCAGGGGGAAAGCTGAGAAACAGGGACAGAAAGGTTTGAAGCCGACCTGCCCTGCGGGCGCCCCCGGAGTTCCCTCGCCATACTCACTGCAGGCATCCACCCCCGCTCTGGGCTCAGTGGTACAGTCTGTACCCAAAAGCCCCCAGCTGAAAAACTTCCAGCCTAAACCCCCACCCCTCACTGACCCCGCCTCCAGCCCCGCCCATTCCAAGGACAAGAAAAAGAAAGACAAGAAGAAGAAAGACGGCGGAAAGGAAGGGGACAGCCCAAAGGCGATGGGTAAGGCGGGGAGGCCGGAGGAGGGGAAGAGCCCGTACTCTGAGGCGTCAGACGCTTTGCTCAACGGCTCCTCAGAAGCTCAGCAGAGCCGGCTTGCCAGCATCAAAGCCAAAGCCGACAAGGTGTACAGCTTCTTCGACAACGCACCCAGCCCGTCCATCGGCGTGGCCAGCAGGATGGAGGCCGGCCTGGCGCCCAAGCTCCACATGAACCAGAACGGAGCCGACAACACGTCGGTCAAGACCGGTAGCCCCGCCTACTCTGACATCTCTGATGCTGGGGAGGCCGACGAGGGTAAGGCAGAGGGGGTAAAGGCCAAGCCAGAGCCTGACCAGGGACCTCGTAAGGGCGCCAAGAAGGCGCTGTTTCCCCCTCAGGCGCCCAATAAAGATTCGCTGCACTACCACAGCTACGACGCCTACTACTCCCCCACCTACGCCAACCCCAGCCCCTGCAGCACCACCTGATGGCGAGATAGCACAGGTGAAAGAGGAGGAGCTGGAGGTGGGAGAGAAGGGGAAAACTGAAGGTGGAGCCTCAGGAGGAGAGAAAGGTGGAACCAGGGCCTCCGCAGCCATCAGTCATCAAGCAGCGCTCCAACATGTACACCCAGCCGCTCTATTACAACCAGTACCACGTCCCTCCCTACTCCTACTCCCATGAGCAGGCCTACCACGCCCACCTCTTGGCCTCTAACCCTGCCTACCCTCAACAGTACGAGGAGCAGTGACAGCGTCAGGCTGACAAGAAGGCGGAGAGCAAAGAGTGCGAGGCTTCCGTGAAAGAAGAGTGGAAGCAGAAGGCGACGGTACCGCCCACTCTGTCAAGAGCGCCCAGCCTCATGGATCTGGGCGCCAAGGGAGGCGTGAACCCAGTGAAGCCCAAAGAGCCCGCCACGGCTTCGGAACAGGCCAAGTCGGTCATCATGGCGAAGGGAGAGGACTCCAAGGCGCTTCACTCATTGATCTGAGTGAAGGAGGGCATCACGGGTAAGAAGAGCCAAAGTCAGGAGTGGAGTCAGGCCAAGCGGCGAGCGTCGAAGCCGCCATGTGGTACAGACAGGTAAAGGTGTCCTGTCTTCCTTCCTCTGTTAAGGCTCTTTCCGCCTTGCTTGTGTTTTAAGATTGATTGAGGTTAATTTGATGCTGACTTAGGTTTCTCCCTCTCTGCAGGAGAGGGAATCGCGTCTGTGGTCCTACGTCTACCCCAGCAAATACTCTGAGGCTCCAAAACCGCAGGAGGACGACAGGTGGAAGGAGGAGCGGGACAGGAAGGTGAAGGAAGAGAGGCCGCGGTCCAAGGAGAGCCTCCAGAAAGACGAGCCGGCGAAGGAGGCGGCGGAGGGCAGGACACAGCTGCCCCCTGAGGAGCTCCGCGGGGGCGTGAAGGAGGTGCGCCCGCCTCACATGCAGTTCCCCTTGCCGCTGGCCCAGCATCAGGGCTACGTGCCTTACATGCATGGACGGTACGCCTACAGCCAGGGCTACAAGCCCTCGGTCATGATGCAGAATTACCCAGGTGAGAAAGTCAAAAACGACATAAAGCAGGTGCATGGTGCACCAAAGAGAGCGTGAGGGCGGCGAGGGCTGGAGAGTGAAAACCAGGGAGGAGCACGAGTGTTTTGGTTTGACAGAAATGTAAAAAGCCACGTTTCTTTGTGGTTTCTGAGGGAGGAGCGAGTGCCAGCTGTTGGTTTTGGTTTCTGTTTAGGCTCGCCGGTACCAAACCCGCCAACTGTTCATGGCCACATACATAAAACGTGACTGGGTGGATCCATCTCAGCCATTGTAGTCAAAGTTGGTGGGGGTAACACGGAGCTCCTTTGTATTTTTAGTGGATTCATTCTGAGTTTGTAAGAATTCCTAAGTTTGTTGGAGAACACAGTTACACACTAATCACCACTTTTTGTTGTTTTTCATTAAAAAACCTGAAAAACAGCGTACTGTACCGTACCTGCCGGCCAGTTACTATGCCTCCTCATACAGCGGGAAGGTGGGGGCGGGCGAGGACGGCGAGAAGCCCTCCAGGTCGAGTCCGTCGGTGAAGCTGTCCAGCGAGGCCAAAGCTCTGGACCTGCTGCAGCTGCACGCCAGCCAGTACAAA
>VUQG01039660.1:0-19305 GCA_015106755.1 Etia nguti
TCCATGCAGTGTAAAAGAACAACAATAAATATAGGGAGAATAAGAAGAATAAATATATATACACTTGAGCACCTCTTCTATTATATTATTAGACATGAACAGCTTCCATGCATCTATTAGGGAGACAGTACTAAACCCAGGTTCAGGCCCTGTCCGACTATTCAAAATATTGTGGCTTGGTGTTTTAGCCTGGCTGGGAGGTAACTCTGCCCAGTTGGACTCCTCTGTGTCTGACTGGCCTTGTTCAGTGGGGGGACAATAGTTCGGGTCCTCTATATCTGACATGTCAGATTCTGAGTCAATGCCTCCGATGGGCTCTTCATCCCATCCGCCCTGGATCATTTGTAGGGCAAGGTCCAAAGGGATCCTAGCTGGCCCCATAGCAGCCATGTTACTTTAAATAAATGAAACTGTATAACTATCAATAAAACTGTAAATCATATAAACAACTAGCTAATATAACATTAGCCTACTTTTGTGTTAGCTAGGTCAGGTACAAAGTGTGTGTGTGTGTGTGTGTGTGTGTGTGTGTGTGTGTGTGTGTGTGTGTGTGTGTGTGTGTGTGTGTGTGTTAGCCAACAATACTGTTAGCTACTGTTAGCTGACACAATACTGTGTTACCTACCTAAATACAAAACTGTTAGCTAACAACAAAGGAGGCTAATCTGATCACACTTTATAATCTGTCAATGAAAAATTAGTTCATAAATGGAGATAATACTTACATATATGTTACTGTGTAAAAATGACCTCCTGACCCATCAGATGTGTAAGTGGGACCGTCAGAGTTGCTAAGAATTAAAGGTTCATAGAAGATTCCATAGGAACTGCTTGGGGTCATTTTTGACCCCACTTGTGGAAGAGTGGGGTAGTGATACAAAAAACTGCAATTTTTTAAAATTAATGAAAAAATAAGTAATAATTCAAATGGCCTCATGTCACAAACATGTTTTATGAGGAATACCTGGAATATAAATATATTAAAACATTTCATTTGAAAGATTTTGAAGAATAACAACCCCACGGGTGCATATAAGGGTTAACATAAGAAAATCAAAAATACAAAATAACCTCAACCTCTGTGTCACAGACCCAGCCCCTGACACGTTGTGATTCTTCTGTCTGTAAAAAGTGCTGCATAAGTACATTTTATTTACGTAGAAGCTAAAGAGGCAAATAAAATCCTTTGCAATTGGTAGACAAAGGATTAAGAAGTAGAGATGGGCGGATTGATCCAAATATTGATAGTACTGATAACAATGATGTTCAGTGCAATAGGATCGATACTTTATTTCTATCCTATAAGTTCAGTATGTAGCCCACTGAATTGTGTTAAATAATTTTTTGGAAGTTTACCTCGAACATTCACTATGAAAAATGAATGAACCTTTTCGTGTTGACTGTCACATCTATTCTATTCATAGCTTACAGCACATTTAAACAACAGAAGTTGACCCAAAGTGCTTTAGAGACAGGTACATTTACATTTCAGGTCTTCCAATACCCCAGTTTCAAAACACAGAATAAGATGAAAGGTGTTTTGTTATATTAAATAATTAACATGAAAGTAAAAATAAAAGTGATTTAGTGGTCATTAAAATGTGTTCAGCATTTACAAATTGATGATAATTCATCTCGCAAATCATGAAACGCTGCTCTCCCCTATTTAAGCTGCATTTATAGAGTAAAGTATCAGCATCTGTATTGGTATTGGCATTGGCAAAACTGTTTTTGTATTTCCTTACAATACCAACATTCGCAGTATTGTACAGCACTACTAAGAAGGGAATAACAAACTAATATTCACTAGGTGGATAAATGAAAAACTGTTGCGATCTTGAAAGATGATGGGTTTTTAATAAAATGTTGAGTCTCTGGATTAATGTTTATGATATTGTGAAATTTTTAATATATTTGTATGCTACTAGTTTGGCTTTGTCAGAATGAAGAAGACCAAATTACAAGCTAGATTGAGTACACTGTTGTGCACTAAAGTCTTTCATTTTTTGTCACTCAGACTCACAGTGTGTGAAATCGAGTAGAGTTGATCTGATGAAACAGGGAGTAGCTGTTAGAACGACTTGGCCTTTTAGAAACGTGCATCAGCTCAGCTTAGCCCGCTACAGCTCTGACAGCTCTGTCTGGAAATAAGATTTTCAGTGTACACAGTACATGAGTGTATGTGTGTGTGAGGTTGTTGCTGTAGTTTGCTATTTAAGTGAATGCTGAGTTGAAAGTTAAGAATATTAATCAGGTTATGAATGTGAAACAATGTGAGTTAATCCACATAATGCAATCCTTGGTGTAGTAAGGTTAAGGTTGTATCACAATTACACAAAAAATTACATGTTTGTCTTTTTGCCTTCTCTCTGTTTCAGAAAAAAGAGTGGTTATGTCTCAACTGCCAGACCCAGCGGCTGATGTCTGGAGAAGGTCTTGATGAGCCTCCACTTCCTGTTCCTCATCCATCTCCCAAGCACCAACCCACGGGCTCACCTCGACACCAGGCACCAATCAGTCAGCAAAGCCCCCTCCACAAACCTACCACCCAGCAAGGGTACAAGCCAGGCCAGCCCCAAACACAGAGCCAGAAGCCACAGGCGGGAAGTGTCGTTAGCAGCCCGTTTGCACCCACAGCTGCCAAACAGCCAACTGAGACCAAAACTACAGCACCATCCACGACACCAGTAACAACCACAGAGATCGAGAAACAGCCAAAACCATCAGAGGAAAAGCTCAAGACTGAGCCTGAGAACCAAACTTCCAAAGAGACCAAGCCCTCCCAGAAGAAAGGAGAGCAGATCACACCGATCAAGGAAATTAAGAAGTCCAGGCACTATGATGTAAGTCTGATTTTTGTATGTCACCAATTTATGTGTTAAACTAAGGAAAATGACCAAAAGGTGAACACAAATGCCAGCACGATTTTCGAGTTTTTATTAAATGTGTCCAATATCACATTCAAATGTGAACTATGCAACAGGACACAAAGAAAATCCTATAGTCATTCTGCAGTTGTACAGAAATATGTGGATCAGAGTTAGAGCCAGTAGGGTTTTGAGGCATGTCTGTCTACACTGAAACTGATTTCCTCCAAAATTTCAGGATGTATTGCCAATATGTAGAGATTTAGCAAGACACTCAGGCCAAGCAAGTGATGAATTTTGATTTGACTGTTCAGACTGAGGATGGAGAGAATAAAAGCAGATCTGCATTTGAGTTATGACCATATATGAAAGTAACTTCCACAGGGCATTAGGCTACTGTTGGCTCTGATTTAACACTACATTTATAAAATTGAACTCAGTTTACAGTGTAATTAAGAATGCAAAAAAAAAAAAGGGTTGCATAAAAGTAGAAACTGACTTTTGAGATATGTTCCTGCTTCACATTTATTAATTAATTAATTTTCTTTCTTTTTTTTTTTATCAAACTCCCACTCTGGTTTAGACCTGCAGAGCTGCAGCAGAGGATTTCTCCATGCAGCTCATTTTGGTGGCACTAAAGCTAGAGCTAAAAAAAAGCTAAAGTCCCTTTTACCTGGTCCTTCGCACAGAAAAACTGTTAGGTATAGTTATCTAAAGGTTTTTCACATTAACTAGAGATTATGTAGATTTGCAGTAGATGGCCTACAGCATCTTGTACAGCTGTGTCACTCACATCCATGCTTCTATGCTTGTTGCATTCTTTCTTTGCTATTGTGCATGAATGCAGCTAAACAACTAATAATTTCTATAAGCTGATTCTCTATATTCACATAGTCATGGGAAAGGGTCAGGGTTAGGATTACTTTTAGTGTTTTTGGATACAAACTCAGTGTGTGTGAGTGTGTGTGTTTGTGTTTTACACCACATGTATGCTTCAGACTGACTTGAGAAGTTTTTTTATTGTCTTCACTTCCAGCCTCCATGCTGCCACCCGATGCTTCTTTTCTTTATGTATTCAATACTTATCCCCTCTGTAATTCCACTTTCTTACACATAACTTGATTTAAATACTTATTTGTTTTTATTTCTTTGTATGTGCGGATTACTCGGATTGCTGCCTACATCTGGTGAAAGTTTCATGTCAACAGCCCCATTAGAAATGTTTTTACTGAGAAAAATGTTATCACATTCAATACTTATTTTTTCTGCTGTAAAGATTATATATTGGGGTTTTTTTCAGGGTTTCAGTAATTAAAATACAGAGCACCTTTAGGCAATGCATGATACATAGATTATTGCTTTTATTATGTATTTGTGAGATTTGTTAACAGAGACTTTTTCTTGTCTCCTCACCATGTTTCTTGTGAAGATTAATATAAGACTAAATCAAAGTTGTTGTTTTTTTACCTTATTTTTAAGAGAGTTCTTGCTGTTTTCATTTTTTTTACTAGCATACAAAGAAAATAATCTGTGCTCTAGAATCAAACTTCTTATTTTACCACCATTAATTTGGATCCTTTTCTACATGTTTCTTGTGTTTAAATATTCAAAAGAAAACTAATTTTTAATTTGGTCTCTGATCCATAAATGCAACTTATGGTTGTTTTGTTCTTTTTTTAAATGGGAGTCAAAATGCTAATGCTTTACAATGAGCCAATGAACCTTCTGATTTCTGATACATATTTTATTTGCAGTCATGTTTAATCATTTCTAAAATGGGAAAGTTCATTATTATTATTATTATTATTATTGCATTGACAACTAAAATACATTAAGTTTGATTCTGCATTTATTTACAGAGGGATGGGATACTTGCCATGTCTCATTTTTCCACACTCTATTAAGATGATATTGTCACTAAAAATGACTAGTTCCCTTAATATGTTATATTTTTTGTACTGTATCTCTTGCTCGGTTAATATGGCTTTTGTGCTGCCTATGCAAAGCTTATTTAGTGTTTTCAGTTCTTGTACAAAATATCCCTATATATTTATATTCAGATTGGTGCTCATACATATTTTTGCTTGCACAACACTGATATGATAATCACTATGTTTGTAGATATGGTTACTTTACATGGCAAAATAACTGTTACATAGATGTAATAATAGGGAAATCTAAGCTAAATCGGTTCCATTTTCCTCAAGTGTTGGACGTCCATATTGATTTGGAAAGTATGTCATTGATTCCCGTTTCACAGTATGCTGAGGCTGCAAGTGGCAGCAAGGCATTGGATTACCTTGGGGAGAGACAGAGATTGAAAAACAAAGACAGCAGGGAAAACCTTTTCTTGCTGTTCTAAATTGTCTAAAGATTGGCATGTCATGAATCTGTAAAATCTCTGAGCCCTTAGTTCATGTAGCACTCTTGTGGTCATTTTTAAGGTAGTGCTGGACTTTACCATCTGAGGAGCTGCTAAATAATTAAATTACACAGAGCTCAAAGTACAGATGCATTATAACCACCTTAAGAACTTTTCATGACTTTTACCAGTTTTCCATCCTTTCCTCCATCTCCCCAATCATTTACCAGGTTAGTCCCTTTGAGATTATAAATGATTGTTATTAAGAGCCATTGATGAATGAGTTTTCAGTTGTTCATATATTAAAGTCAACTATACAATCTTACTTTGAGCTCATTATCAAAAGGAAAAAACATGAAAAACACAGTTTGACTAACCTCTTTCCATCAATGGCTCAACACACCTAACAATTATAAGTCACATTAAGATTACTGTATAATAATGTTGTTTGTCTTGAGAGAGATCAGATTCAAAGATGTAGAGTAAAGTTCAATACAATTCTAAATTTTTATTACATAGTTACATATTTAAATTACATTGTATTTAAGTTGTTTTTATTTAGGATTTAGTTTTAGACATTTTAGCTACATGTTAGCTAATGCTAGTGAACCTCATAGTAATATATTTTTGTTTGTTTGTTTTTTTCTTTGGATTCGAAATAAGTATTTTTGAACCTATTTGTGTTATGTAAAGTTTCTCAATATGTAATGACTGCTTTTCATGACTTCATGTTAACCATTAACTGTTCAGTGTTATCCTGTTTGTGCACCACAGAACGCCACAGGAAACCATTCCTACTTGTGGTCATCAAACTTTAAAATTCATATTTTTGTAATATCTTGTTTATATTGTGCACAGTATTGTTAGATGTTGGAATATTTATTTTAACACCGAGTCCCTTTTTGTTTGTTTTTACTTGTTTTCAGTGAGAGAGTTTACATGTTCTATCTTTTCTATTTATATTTCCAACCTGGGATGAATAAAGTACTCTAATTCTGAATAATTCTGATAGGCATTGTGTAGCCTGAGAAGAATCTCAAAACTTTCTTACATTTTCCTATGATAAATTCCCTTAAATTGTAAGACGTGAGTAGCATGTAGTAATAAATAAATCTCCTTTATACTGATTTAAACTAAAGCATTCCATTTCAACCCACCGGTTTAAAACTAATTTTAATGGAAAACATAAAATGTCTTTAAGGTGATTTAGTGATCATGTGAATGAAATTCAGTTCATATGAAATCAGTTTTATCAAATTTTATTTTCATTTTTTTCTATTTTTTTTTCTTTTTTCTTTTACTTACAAGTCAATGAAAGTTGAAAACTGCAGTTTCGGGATACAGGTTCAAGCACCATAATGATATTTTTAATAAAAAAACTAAAAACATACTATATTAGGGCTATCATACAAATAGGACTGTTGTATATTCCTACAAATTTCTAAATAAGAAATCCCATTTTTAAAACTCTTACTTATTTGTGTTTATAATAACAACGTATGAATTTTGCATCTAAAATCAGAATGTGATTTTAAGTGGGCTTAAATTGTATGCAGATTGGTATTATTGACCACTTTCAACACATTCTAAAATTTTACATAAATTATCATTTAAACTAAAAACCTTAGCTCCCCCAAGTCTAATCCATTTGTCTTTCTTTTTTCTCTTCTCTGTAGGATACAAAAAACAACAGCACCCACGACTTGTCACGTAGCCCTCAGAGTCTCAGTGACACTGGCTACTCCTCTGATGGCATCTCCAGCTCCCACAGTGAAATAACAGGTCTAATCCAGGAAGAAGAGATGAAGCTGAGTGAAAGGGGAATCAGTGGCCGGGGCTCTCCACCAAGTCCCTCTGAAATCACCAAGCTGGAAAGCTCCATGAGGCCATTACTAGAGAAGAGCTTCTCTGAAGAGAAGGCAGACAGAAGGGGGAGGAAGCACAGAGACAGAGATATGGATGACAGAGGGAAGCAACGCCCACGTTCTCTGTCGATCCCGCCAGATGCGTATGACTCTGATGAGGAGCTGGAAGATATACTGGAGGAAGAAGAAGATGGGGGAGACTGGGAGGGTAAGCGAAAGGACGGGAAAGAGGAGAAGAAGGAGAAGAAAAAGAAAGAAAAGGAAGGTGAGCCCACAGAGATGACCGATGAGGAGTTCATGAGGAGACAAATAATAGAGATGAGTGCTGATGAAGACAATGAGGAGGAGGAAGAAGAGATGGAGGAAGATGAAGATGAGGAAGACGAAGGATATGGCTACCAGAAACCCAAGAAAAGCCACCATAAGCACATAATCTCTGACTCAGGGAAAGAAAAGAGGCGCCTTCAGCACCATTCCAGTAGTTTTGAGGAGGAGACTAAGAGCTCTACTGATGTTTATAAAGGCTCAGTAGAAGAGGGTGAGGAAGATGTGATGGCATCGCAAGGAGGTCTGAGGCGCTTCAAAACAATTGAACTCAATAACACCAACAGCTACAGTCGAGACATCGAGCTAAGTAATGAAAACGACTTAAGCCTTGATCGGGAACCAGAGCTAGAGATGGAGAGCCTGACGGGATCTCCTGAGGAACGTTCTCGTGGTGACTACTCCTCTACTCTGCCACCCACTTCATCCTCATATGGCTCTGGACAGTCTCCGACTTCCATCTCATCAATGGAGGAAGATAGTGACAGTAGCCCTAGTAGGAGGCAAAGATTGGAGGAGGCTAAGCAGCAGAGGAAAGCACGCCACCGCTCTCATGGCCCTCTCCTTCCTACCATTGAAGATTCTTCAGAAGAGGATGAACTCAGAGAGGAAGAGGAACTTCTGAGAGAACAGGAAAAGATGAGAGAAGTGGAACAGCAGAGAATTAGAAGTACAGCAAGAAAGACCAAGAGAGATAAAGAGGAGCTGAGGGCTCAGAGGCGAAGAGAAAGGTCCAAGACACCACCTAGCAATCTGTCACCTATTGAGGATGCTTCTCCAACAGAAGAGCTAAGACAAGCAGCAGAAATGGAAGAGCTTCATCGTTCCTCTGCTTCTGAATATTCGCCTCAAAGCCTGGACTCAGAAGCTGAGGGATATGAGTCCAAACTTTACAAGTCAGGAAGTGAGTATAATCTGCCTACCTTCATGTCACTCTATTCCCCGATAGAGAAAACAACTACAACCACCACCACAGCACCATCTTCAACTTCCAAACCTCTGAAGAGTGCTGAGGAGGTTTATGAGGAGATGATGAGAAAGGCAGAGATGCTTCAAAAGCAGCAGAAACAACAGCAGCAACAACAGCAACATGGAAGACATGGGCAGTACTATGAGGAGGACATTAATGGGCAAAGTTATGATGATGAGTATGAATATGAGCAAGATCAAACAGGATATGACAATGAGGCAGCAGAGACAGAAACTGATATTTATGAGGAGATTAGACAAACATCTCAGAACATTACCAAGATGCAACAGGCCACAGATGAGCAAGTAGAGATTGAAATTGAGAGCTCTTACCCAGATAAACAGCTCTTAGATACAGGCTCAGCCTTTGCTAAGCTATTAGAGCAAAGTAATGCTCTCCTTACGCCAGGTACCAGTCCCACCCAGATCTCAGCTCCTGTGTCCTTTGCTGAGACTGCAGGGCGAATCCCTGATGTCAGAGTAACCCAGCACTATTCTGCAAAGGATGGCCACAAAGATAGGCTCAAAACCCAAGCAGGAAAGAATGGAATAACTCCAACAGTGGCAGCCACCACTATTGCAGCATATGGTGTTTATGCCAGAGATGCAGTAACTATTTCTCAGACTGGTTCAAGCCACACTGTTACGCCCACTCAGTCTGAAATAGGTCGCAGGCATACAGGTAGTACATCCGCATCCTCAGCTACAGTCTCAAGCGTATGCAGCAAGATTGCAGAGATTACCCAAGCCTACAGTCAAAGAGAAGTCATTACCAGAAGGGTAGGGGAGACCAGGGGGATCCAAGTGCGAGACAGCTCAACATCTTCTATTGAGAGAATTATTGAGCCCCGTTCTCCCAAGTATACTACTTATTACAGAAGCACCAGTCCTCCTCTTTCACCATCACCACCACCACTACAGAGTCCCACTCGCTCTCCTTCAAGAAGGGCTACCGCTGAGTTCTCTACACAGACTTTCAGTTCAGCATTGCGAATGGAGTCAGCAGGCTCTGGTCCTACTTCACCAGTGATGGCTCAGGGAACCCAAACGTCACATCGATCAGTTTCCCCTAGGCTCTATCGACAGCAATCCTCTCAGGATGCCCCGTACTCCCCTCCTTCAAGCCCAGCTAGGCCAATGACAGTGAATACTGCAACTTCCCCACTTTCTTCTCCTACCCGATTTAGCCGCCAATCAACATTTGATACTTACTCTCCATGTGGCAGCCCTCCAGACACACCGCCTTACCACCACTCTCCTACACGGAGCTTTTATCATACACAAAGAGTGGAGAAAGTAAATGTGGGAACAAGCATGGTCACCACAGCCAGCATATACACCAGAGGGTCTGTTTCAATGGATAATATCTCCCTCTGTAGGATATCTACAGTCCCAGGGACTTCGAGGGTAGAGCAGGGCCATATGATTCATGGTGGAAGTGTTGTGGACCTTAGAACAGCAACCAAACCAGCTCCTATTATTATGACTGACCAAGGAATGGATCTCACCTCCTTAGCCACAGAAAGCAGAAAATACCATGGTGGACCAGAGGGTAGCAGACATTCAACAATTGTACAGCCACTGATTATGAACTTGAACACACAGGAAATCACCACACCAACCACTGTGAGTGTCACAGTAGCTGCTTCAATGTTCATGACCCAGCCAAAACAGCCAGCAGTTTATGGTGATCCACATCAAAACCGAGTGGATCTGGGACAAGGCATGGGTTCAGCAGTTTGTCTCTCCCAGAATAAACCAGTTTCACCTCCAACTGACCCATCAATACCAAAAATTGATGCCAAACTGGAAGACCTCAGTATACAACAGAGAGAGCTTCAAAAACAACAAGAGAAGCTGCAGAAACAACAAGAGCTCCTGGAACAACAGTTACAACAGCACCATCAGATGCAACAACAGCAGCAACAGGCATCTGTTTTAGCCAGGTACAACCTTACTGGCCCAATCTCACCTTTACTGAAAAAAGATTTGCTCGTCAGTCAGACAACCACTGCTTCAGCTGTGGTCAGTGCTGTATCACCAATCATTAACCCTGAATTGTATGGCGCTGGTCCAGTTGAACTCAAAGGAAAGCCCAGTCCTCCTGGTTTGATGTCAGGAGGTAAATCACCACATAGTATGGTTGTACAAATGGAGGGGGGGCCCGACCCAGCCAGGGCTGTGACTCAGCTCGTCAAGGTAGAAGAAGGACAGGATGCTGTAGATCTGACAGGAGGCCAAATTAAGCCTGACAACCAACCAGCTTGCTGTGATGTTGTTTATCGACTTCCATTTGGTGGAACCTGTGTTGGTGCTCCTGAGAAAGAAGGCATAAGGCCTCCATCTGCCCCACCTCTCACCTATGAGTCTGACCAAGAAAGACTACCTGGAAGGTACCATGAGTATCCAATGGATGGGCGTAAAGCCTACACATTACCTTTTCCTGGTAGGCTCCAGCCTTCAATGTCTGACACAAACCTTGCTGATGCTGGGTTACAGTCTTACCATTCTAAACTGGATCCACATCTCCAAGCTTCAGGAGAACTTGCCATGGATCTAACTGCTATGAAACAGGGCTATGGAGGATATGTGGGGATGCAGTATGGTTCCTATACAGATTTACGGCATGGAGGAGACATTGCAGCACAAACACTGCCTATCAGAAGATACAATTCCTTGTCCAACATCAGTTCAGATTATGGCTATTCTGCTCGTGACATTGCTAATTTCCAAGAAGCTAACTTGGCTCAGTACAGTGCCACAACTGCAAGGGAGATTAGCCGAATGTGTGCAGCACTCAATTCCATGGATCGCTATGGAAGCAACCCAGACTTGATGCAGTTTGGCAGTTTGGGTAGAGGTACTGGGCCCGTGGCCTCCAGACTTGCAGCTGGTCTTGGCATTAGGCAAAACCTTCTCTTTGGATTAGATGGGAAGCCAATCTCTCACAGTCAAGCACTAACTAATCTTATCAATGCCAGGCAGGCAAGTCTAAGAGCCATGTACCCCGCTGCTATTAGATCCTCAGATGGGATGATCTACTCAACTATTCAGACCCCAATTGCTTCTACACTTCCCATCACAACCCAGCCTGCCTCTGTTCTTCGACCACTAATAAGAGGAGTCTACAGGCCATACCTCTCTGCCAACATGACACCAGTACCCCTATCTAGTCTTAGCAGGCTACCAATGAGCCCCAGAATGCCCTTATCTGGACAAGCTGCAGTCCGTTATCCAGCACCAGGCCTTCTCCAAACAACATCAGCCACTGACATAACTGCTGCTGCCGCAACAACTTCAGCAGCAGCAGGGGCCCTAGTGGGTGTTCCCATGACAACTAGCTCAGTGGTCCAGGATGAACCAGTTTACCTTGGCAAGGGTGCAACAGTGTCCTCTTCTTCAGCAGAGGTCACCTCAGTGCAAGGAACAGTTGTCATACCAGCTGATCAGCAGCAGCAGCCAATAAACCTGTCCCAGGCACACCTGAGTAGCCAACAACAGAAACAAATAACAGCTATTCAGCAGCCACAACAACCTGCCCCTGCTGCCCATGCTTACCCACTTTCAGGTCCTGCACAAACACATGGTTACACCCAACCTCCAGCAGTCCTGTCTGCCCCTACTGCTGGCATACCAATTCCAGGTGGTCTTCCTCCTTTCCCTCCACCAGGTGCCATACACAAAGAGGGTGAAACTGAAGCAGAGAGACTGCACCGCCAGCAGGAGCAGCTTCTGCAGATGGAGAGAGAGCGTGTGGAGCTGGAGAAACTCCGACAATTGCGCCTGCAAGAAGAGCTGGAAAGGGAAAGGTTAGAGCTGAAGTTGCACAGGGAGAAGGAGCAGATGCTGGTGCAGAGAGAGTTACAGGAGCTGCAGAACATCAAGGAACAGGTAGAGGGAGAAGCAGGAGGTGGAATGCAGAGTTTGATCCTTAATGTCTTGTTTGATGTTGTGTGGTTATTGTGTTTGCATTGGATATTGGTTTGTTTTGGTTTAGTTTCGTGGTGGTGTTACTTGTGGTGTATTTGACTGAGTTACCTTTTTTTAATCACATTTAAAATGCTTTTATTCAGCCTTTCAGTATTGTGCCTATTTAACAAGACACATTTTAAAAAAGCAAATTTTATATACAGTATATTGTCTTTCAATGCCTGTCTCTTAGCAGTATATTAAACAAGCATTTTCAGTATATCTGATACATTAAGTCTATAAAATATTTCTTTAAAAAATAGTGCTACAATTCTGACTTTTTGCAAATAAATATTTTTATGCAGCTTTAGTTATAAATGATGAGTTTGCATGTTGTGTCTGTTTGGTTTTTTTCTGAATATTGTACATGATGGGTGCGTGTCTGTTTGATGTCTGTTGTATGTGTGTTTGAAAAGGATACCTGTTTATAAAGTCTCATGTTTCATTTATTACTTTGATTTTTAGGCCAAAAAAGTGGTTTAAATGTTCCATTCAGCGGACTAATTTCTATACAATCATAAAAATCAAGCAAAATAAACCAAAATATGTTACAAAACTTTCAAAATCAATCACGAATGTCGGTTATAATATATTGCTTTCTGAGCTCATAGCCTTGTAATGATGTTTTCACAGTAAACCTGAGGGCTAACATGACAATTTTCTTCTTTTTTAATAGAACAAGCAGTTGAAAATCTTTCAACTTAAGTCTGTTAAACAGGTGTGGAAGTCTTCCTTAATGAGAATAAATTAGAACTGGAATGTTTAAAATGCATCTCATAATTTACAGTACAAGCAAAAACCCCTAACTGCTTATTTGCATCAGCCTGTCATTTTAGCAATTAAAGAAATGCCTTAAATATTTTCTGTAGAGCATTGTATGACTGGTAAGACCAATTACCAGTACATGCTGCACTTCATTTATGTTGCGCCTCCATTCTTGGTTTTTGCAGTATATACAAGTTTGACTAACTTGGAATCATTGTCAAAACTAATCCATCAGCACAAGAATAACTTCATGTCACATTCACATGTGGGAATCTTCTGATTTAGGCTGCATTTTAGAAATTTGATCATCATGAATATAACCAGATGTCACGACTTTGGCTCTTTTTCGCTCTTTTCTCTGTTTCTCTATTTTTTTCTTCATCTTGTTCTGGTACTATTCTTCACTTTGCTTATTTCATCATTTCTCCTTCATCAACCCATTCCATCTCTACACCCTCTTATGCTCCACGCTCTGTTCTTCTGTTACGTTATCTCGCTCTGTCTGTGTTTTTGCCCATATGTCCTTCTTTCTCTTCCCATCCCCACCGACACTTTTTGTTTAGGTTCTGCAGCAGCAACAGCAAGAACGTGAGAAACAACTTGTTCTACAGCGGGAGCAGCTGGCTCAGCAGAAGTCCCAGCTAGATCAGATCCAGTCTTTACAGCAGCAGCTCCAGCAGCAGCTTGAAGAGCAGAAGAGACAGAAAACAGCTGCTGTCGCCCAGATCATGCAGGTGGGGTGGGGGGGTTAATGAAAAACATTGGTAGCTAGCTCTTAGACAGAGCATTCAGACAGATATGTGTAACTTTTTATCTTGAAAAAATGAGTTTGTGAAGTGCAACTACACAACCTTGTCATTCTCATTTGAATCACTGCTTTATAGCAATATTAAAACCACTTGTTTTTTTGTACAGCTGGACGGACAGCCGCTGCACCCCTACGCAGACTCTCATATGGGCTCCCGTTCTCTGCCCAACTCCTCATCAGAGATGTGCCTGAGGAGCCAGGAGGAGCAAATGGAGGCCAGGACCAACATGAGAAAACACAGCTCCATGAGCAGACTGACTAGAGACAGCTTGGATGGAGATGGCGTGGTGTTCTACGGCTCCCCCCGCAGGATTGTGGATAGTTGTGTGCAGACTGACGATGAAGACGGAGAGGAGAGGTAAACGGTGTGTGAGTGTATGGAGTGACTGAGAAAGAGGAGAGGTGTAAGAGGAGAAACTGTGTGTATATAGGCAAAGGTTATTTTAATAGTCTTGCAATTTACTTTACGTGTCTGTAATTAAATTTAAGACCCAAGGGGGAACAGGTTTTATGAATATTTTATGAATAATGCCATGTAGAATAAATCAATCACTTGAAGTAAAGCTTGGAAGAATAGTATATACAGCAGCATACTAACATAAAAAAGTTTACACTCAAAAAGGATGAGGATAAATGTTTGTGTTAACAATTTATTTTCACAGCATTTTATTGCCTTGCAGTTATCTAGTTCAAAATGAGGTTGTTCTCCTAAAGGTTCTCTTTTTCATACCCTATAATGCCAGTAGATTAAAAAAATTACTTGACAGCAACCTAAATATACTTCTTTATTTTTTGTTTTTCTTCTACTTTCTCCATCACCAGGTATATGATGCGTCATCGCACCAGGAGGCGTGGTCGCAGTGTTGACTGCTCTGTCCAGACAGATGATGACGAGGACAAGGCTGAGACAGAGCATCCGGTCCGCCGAAGGCGCTCACGTTTCTCAAGACACTCTGAGTCCAGTGCAGCTGGCAGCAGCACTGCCGCTACAGCCACCTTAGCTACTGATACCAAAACTGACACAACTAAGATGGTTTCCTCCAATATTGGCGTTCAGACAATCAGGGAAATGTCTTGCCAGACAGAAGTGGAGCACCTAGGAAGAGTCTCCCCAGCAATCCATGTGACAGTACCAGACCCTAATAAAGTAGAGATTGTCCACTATATCTCTGGACCAGAGCGAACCCAAAAAGGACAATCTCTAGCTTGCCAGACTGATCCAGAAGCCCAGTCACAGGGAGTTGTAGCTCCACAGCTAAGCGTACCAACCACAGTCAGTCCATATTTGTCATCTGCCAGTACTGGAACACAACAGTCTGGTTCTGACCTTCTCACCCAGCAGCGCCAGCAGCAGATTGCTGCAAATGCAGCCAAATTTGAGCGCCGACGGCCTGACCCACTCGACATCAATTACCAGCCTCACAACCATCTCCACAATGAGTCGATCTCCAGCATCATCCGCCAGCAGCAGACAGCCCCCAAATCTCCACAAGTCCTCTACTCTCCGGTCTCTCCGGTGTCCCCTCACCGCCTCATAGAGACTTCTCTGTCAAGCGAGCGACTGAACAAGGCCCACGTAACACCCCAGCAGAAGTCCTACACAGCCGAATCTCCCCAGCGACACCCCTCTGTGCCCCGACCCATCAAGAGCACTCAGAGGTCAATGTCAGACCCCAAGCCCCTAAGCCCCACCACAGATGAGCACACGAAGGCCAGGTTGTCCCTGTATCAACAGCAAGCACTCCAGAACCAGGTAAAGCCATTCAAACCATGGTGACATACACTAAAAGCCATTGAACTTTATAGTGAATGACTTTATTCAGATGGCTACAGTCTAGATAACCTCAAATATCACTGGATATTGTTAAAAAGTACAGATTTTATAGGGAAAATGACAGCAAATCAAATCAAATCAATTTATTTATATAGCGCTTTTCACAGGATAAAAACCACAAAGTGCTTCACAGTAATATAAAACAGAAATACATAAAATATATTAATAATCAAACATACAGCACAAATCTAATTAAAAGCCAATCTAAATAAATGAGTCTTAAGCTGCTTTTTAAAAGAATAAATACAATCAAGGCACCGTAATGATGGAGGGAGAGCATTCCACAACCTGGGTGCCACCGCGCTAAAAGATCTATCACCTCTGGTCTTAAAACGAGTTCGTGGGACTACCAACAGCCTTTGATTAGATGATCTCAGGCTGCGAGAGGGAGCGTGGGATTCTAAAAGATCAGAAATGTAGGCAGGAGCGTCACAATTCAAAGCTTTAAAAGTCAGTGCCAAGATTTTAAAATGAATTCTAAAATGTACTGGAAGCCAGTGTAATGAACGTAACACTGGTGTAATGTGCTCTCTTTTTCGTGTCTTAGTTAAAAGCCTTGCAGCAGCATTCTGGACTAACTGGAGACGGTCAAGATTCCTTTTGCTCAAACAAAGAAAAAGACTGTTACAATAATCTAAGCGAGATGAAATAAAAGCGTGAATAACCATTTCTAACTCAGATTTAGACAGCAACGTTCGCAGTTTGGAGATGTTTCTTAGCTGAAAAAGGCAATTCCTAATCAACTGGCGAGAGTGTTGTTCTAGGGACATGGCAGAATCAAAGATCACACCAAGGTACCTGAGGCTCGGGTGAACAGATGAGCCAAGAGAACCAAGATGCTGTTTGATTAGAGATATCTGGTTGTCGGGGGCAATAATTAATGTTTCTGACTTCTCAGAGTTCAACTGTAAGTAGTTGTCACCAAGCCACTGTTCAATGGAAGCTAAACATTTAATTAAAGAGGACAGTTTATGGACTTCCATCGGCTTAAAAGAGCAATAGAGCTGAATATCATCAGCATAGAAGTGATAAGACACCTCAGGGAACTGCTTAATTATAAGTCCTAGAGGTAACATGTACAAAAGAAAAAGAATAGGACCCAGAACTGAACCCTGTGGTACCCCACATGTCAGATCCTTAGAATGTGACATAAACCGATTCGCAAAAACACTAAAAGATCTGTTGGAGAGGTATGACTGAAACCACTTCAAAGCCAGACCGGACACACCGACTATGTCCCGGAGCCTGTTAATCAGGATGGTATGGTCAATGGTGTCAAAGGCAGATGTTAAGTCCAACAAAACCATGACTGAGGATGCTCCGGAGTCAGCTGACATCATAATGTCACTAGAGACTTTAAGTAATGCGGTTTCTGTAGAGTGACTTTTACGGAAACCTGACTGAAATTTGTCATAAATTTCATGTTTTTCTAAAAAAGTGGTAAGTTGATCTGCAACTACTTTTTCCAAAATTTTCGACAATAATGGAAGCTTAGAGATAGGCCTATAATTCTTAAGCTGAGTTGGATCCAAACTGCTCTTTTTTAATATTGGCTCAACAACAGCATGCTTACAGAACCTAGGGACCACACCTGTTAAAAGAGAGGCATTGCATATCTCTACAATAGAGGGGCCAATGACAGAGAGAGCATTTTTAAACAGCCCAGCAGGTAGAATGTCATTTGAACAAGTGGTAATTTTCATTTTATCCAGCAGGAGTGAAAGGTCATGTATGTTCATTGGGTTAAACACTGACAGTAAATGAGGGGGAGGTGGCCCAGAGACACAAACAGATGGTATTGAAGAACCAATGCTCATACGGACATGATCAACTTTATCCACAAAGAAATTCAGAAACTCATCACTCTCAGATATAGAGGTCACAGGTACTCGGTGGACCACGGGGGAAACAATAGAGTTTATGGAGTCAAACAGTACCTTGGAATTTCTCTTGCTTGATGAGATTAACTGAGAAAAATATCCTGATCTGGCTGTTTTTATGGTTTCATGTAAGGAAACCCAAAGTTCCCTAAGGTGGAGCCTGTGAACTTCGAGTTTAGTTGATTTCCAAAGGCGTTCTACTTTCCTACAGATTCTTTTGACCTTCCTTACGTCATCATTTATCCATGGATGGGCTCTTTTTGAGGCAGCAATGACGGATTTCATAGGTGCCACTGAATTTAAAATCTCCAAGCAGTGATTGTTAAAACACTGTGTAGCAGCATCAGCATCAGTGCAGCCACTAATCACATGAGGGTCCAACATATTAGAAAACTTCAAAGCAACATCCTGATTTATGAACCGCTTATGGAACATGAGATTAGAAGGTGGTGTGTACAGAGGGAAGCTAAGATTAAAAGTAACACAGGAATGGTCACTCACTTGTACGTCCCTAACACAAAGATTAGTTATGTCTAAGCCAAGAGAAAACACAAGGTCCAAGGTGTGGCCTTTAACATGGGTGGGTCCAGAGACATGCTGAATAAAATTAAAAGAGTCTGTAATGGATAGAAAGTCAGAGGCCATGCTACAGCTAAGATCATCCACGTGGAGGTTGAAATCCCCAATCATTAAAACTTTCTCCAGTTTAATAATGGAAGATAAAAAGTCCGTAAAATCTTGAATAAAAACACCAGCGGGGCCGGGAGGGCGGTAAATTAAAACACAATAAAATATATCTGAAGAACCAACCTTGAGAAGTTGTGACTCAAAGGAAGGGAAAAACTCAGAGTCCATAGTCCTGCAAGCGAAATTGTCTCGGTGAACAGTGACCAGACCACCACCACGACGGTCCAAACGCGGAGTCCCGATGAAGCGACAGCCGACCGGGCAGAGCTCATTAAGGTGGATAAATTCATTCTCCCGCTGCCAAGATTCCGTGAGAAACATGAAGTCCAGACTATTACTGCTAAAAAAGTCATTCAGTACAAATGATTTGTTGGCTATGGAGCGAGCGTTTAGGAGAGCGATCTGAAGCGGAGGTGACAGGCTGACGTCATCAACAGCTGATTGACGGGAAATTGACAGCAGACACCTGGAATGAGGACGTAGTCTCCCGGTACCCCTAGCTGTGGAACTGTGGTCTTGTAGAGTGATAGGCCAAAGTGAAAACATCCCGCATCTCCAGACAAGACGCTGATCCAGGTAATCGTTCTGTTCGCCCATGATGAAAAGCCGGGTAGGCGGTAACCGATCGGCCTTATCCGCGTCCTGGAGGGGAACCGGTACCAAATACCGGAGACGTTCTCTACCATGGAGAGGAAGAAATCCCCTCTGTCGGGCGCATTTCTTTTTAGCCTGGACACCAGACCTACAGCCCCTTCTAGACGATCTCCTTAACCTTGTTGGAGCTAAGAACAGGTACCGGTAGTCGGGAGAGGGAGGAGGGCAGACAAACGGCGGAGGGAAAGCCTGGTGATAGCTCTGCCAGCTGTCAAAAGCTTTTTCCATACATATTTTGATACTCAACAATGTATGTGAACTGTAGATCCGAGTAGCAAATAGACCTTCATGATATATCACAGATGAGATGACAAGATAAAA
>VUQG01039661.1:0-10061 GCA_015106755.1 Etia nguti
AATTGGTCCTGCCTATGTAATTGTGACAGACGCTGTAGGAGAGAGAAATAACATCGTGGAAGAGACATAAAGTGAGTAAAAAAAACACCCTAAAAGCAGTTAGAATATATTTAGAACTACAAATTAAATTTCTCTTTTCTTTTCTCTTATTATTGTTTTCAATAATTCCAACCCTCCTCCTTTATCCGGACTTGGGACCAAAGTGACCCGAAATAGGCACTCTGACTGAGTTTCTTTTTTTGGTGTGTGTGTCTTTTTAAGTAGTTTTAAACCTTGTGATCCACAAAAAGTAACAATAAAAGAAGAACTTTTTTAACCATTAACAATCAAAATGGACATAGCAAGCCTCACCAGACAGCTTCAGTCGAAATCGGATGTACAAGATGGAGTTATGGCTCTGCAAGGTTGCAATGATTGGAATGATGTGTAGGGGTGAATATCTCCTGCTCTCGTGAGGACTACCTGCCGCCTGTGAGCGTTTTCACACGGGCGAGGTGCCCACGGCAGCACCCGCTGCTTGTTGAGAGTAAGAGCGATACGTGCTTTCACGTGAAGAAGTCGTCATAAGTCTCCAATGACACCAGAAAAAGTCGCCAGATTTGTCGCTAGTCGCTTTTTAGAAAAAAAGTCGCTAAGGGGGTCTGAAAACTCGCTAAATATAGCGAAAAAGTCACTAAGTTGGCAAGACTGAGGGGAGGAAGCAAGAAGAATGAGTTGAGTAAAGTTTGACTTACCTGACTGTTTTGTTTTGCTTAACGTGCCTTTTAATCCAGTGCGCCTTATGGTCCGAAAAATATGGTAAATATATTATGGTGAATCTGTGGCTAACAGACTCCTATTGATATATGTAATTAATATATTCAAAAAATAGTGAAAATCTGCACATTGAAAGCTGTACACTGTTTGACAATAATGTTTCCCATTGCAATGGCACAGCAGCTTGTGCTGGGGGTTACTCCACATCAGTGCATTCTCAATCCAGACTTGTTATAAACTGACACTTTTATCAGGAACCTCTTCTTCTTTTAAGCAAAGTTGTACCAAAGAGCACCACGAGGAAGAACAAAAAGCCACAAAAACACGTTAGGAGCCAGTTCGGGTGGCATAATCACTTAATCACACATCTCCAACTCAAGGACAAGCTAGTCTTACTTGGGAATGCATTTTTAACTCTTTTATTTCTGACTTTTCGTTTTCTGTCACTGTTTGGATGAGATTGGGAATGAAACTTTGCGTGTTTAGGTTTAGGATCTAAAGGGGCAAAAGAAAACATTGGTTTGGGTTACAATACATCCTTACAGTGTTAACATGTTAAATGGTCAACTTCCATCTCAAATAAGCTTCGATGTTTCCTTGGTTACATCCTTTGACATTGGCAACAGCTATGGAGTTTTTAAAACATCAGTTTCACTTCATGTTGAGGATCTCCAGTTGAATCTGAATACTTTATTAATCCCTAAGGAAACTGTTAGACTGCACTGCACCTCGAAAACTTATGCAGTAGGCGTTTTGACCGAGTGTTTCTTTGTGACGACTTGGGAATGAGAATAGGTTGGACAAAGCACCCCCTCAACTGCAATACACAATAATACTAAAAGCAGTAGTTACAATAATTACAGTCTCAATATATGTTATAATTGCAATGCTGTGAAAGCCTTTATAGTTTACAGCTAATATACCAATATGAAAACCCCCATGCTAGTAAATTTATAACATAATTTCAGCAACGTTATTGGCATGGAGACATATTCAGAGTGAACAGAAAAGAGCAAGAGCAGTAACAAAACATCACGTCAGATGTTTCTGAAGCAAAGGTACATTTGCATTTATTCTGTACTTATATAAGACTTAATGCTCAGTTTAACTCAACTACTAGAAGGAATTTACAAGGAAGCAGATGAGGTGCTTTTTATGTCTAGCTACTTTGTTCCAGTTTTCTTGTCAGTGACTTTTTAGCTTCTTAGGTTTCCCTGCTTAAGTATCTTCTCACGCATCCCCTCACGATGCTGAGAATGCATGTTGAAATATTTATAAATCACACTTTTCTCCCTTATAGATTTACACCCAAAGTTATTTTAAATTTCAACTATTGCAATCACAGAGTAATGACAAAAAATTGACACTAGACTAAAGTGTCCAAAAAAAGATAGAAAATACAGCCATTTGAGGCAATTTTGGGCATGTCATCAGCTGACCTTCCATATATTTCTGGTTATTTGCACTTGGCGAGAGCCCAGATTGCAGACTCAGAACATGCAGGTTGGATTGTATATTCAGTCTGACCTGGGAAGTTCTCTGCATCCCCCAAGAGGAGCTTGAGGTCATGGCTGTGGAGGACATCTACACTTTTTGCTTAGTTTGCATGGATGGAATAAAACCTTTATTACTTAGTAAAAACAGTCCAAGCAAAACATTTCCAAGGTTATGAACCTTAATTTGCCTTCAGCTAAATTGACCTGTTTGACAGGAAACAAATGTAAACTCTCAGCGCAATGATTCCCTAATGGATATACACAAATGAAATTATATAGCTGATGTTTAACCGCTACAGGAGACCTTGCCAAAGAGACTGTTATTAGCAGGGTTCTATCTTTGTATCTACTGTCCATTTCTCTCAAGCTACCTAACATCCCTGAAAACAATGACGCATGTACAATGGAAGCACATTGGAATCTATCTACATTAATCTACAACAGATTTCATATTGAATTTCTTAACCCATAGCACAGACAGAACAGTCTAGCTGCATAGCTGCAGCTCTCCTCTTTGCTATTTTACCAGTGCAGACACACTGCTGCAGTGTGAGTGTTTATATGGTGAACCTCATCCTTGTCCAACACTGAACAAGCTAGGTAACTGTATTTAGCAGATGTAAGGATGGGCACAATTGAAGTAAACTAAAGTTTAAAAAAAATCACTATAATGAAATTTGCTTGATCCCTTTACGAATCTTTGCTGTTTTATAGTTCTTGTAACGTATAATTCTACTCTTTCAAGCCGTTACAACCAAAAGAGTTGTAGCTTGTTTTGAAGAAAACCTAATAATATGGAATCAATACATAAAATCCCCAGTGTTTAGTCCAAATGAGCTGGACTGGCATTAGCCTGAACATATCATGCTGCTTATATAGGAACATCTGGGCACACAGATGGGTAATTGCAGTTATAAAATATTACTCTGCAAATTGTTGTGAAACAATTCCATCAAAATGCAGGTATGGAAGGTATATTCCAGTGTTTAAGTGCATTAGGAAGAAGAACAGAAAAATATCCCTTTTATCGTCATGTTTATTTACATGCACCAACTGTGCCGGAATAAAATATAAATAGTAGACAAATTTAAACAGCATACCACTCAGGCCCATTGCTTTCCACCTGAAACATAAAGCAAAGAGACTGTGAATAAGCACACAAACTTTCAATGTTAAGTGCAGACAAACGTTCATTTGAACACATTTTCAATTTCTTTTCTCATTTTGTAGAGACGTCCTTGTGTTTTGACACAGATCCCTCTGCTTTTTTTCATCATCATTTGGAGAGGTGAAAAAAAAACTGTCAAAGAAAACTGGAAAATGGATATTCAAAGATGTATGTAGGAACTAGTAACATGTACACTTACTGTAAGCTCTACAGGGTGGCTACAGCCTATGCTCACTACTAGTACTATAGTATACTACTAGCATAATGGATACATTAAGTAGTTAATAATGGTTAATTCATGGCTATAAGATAATAAGCTGCATGATATTTGGATCTGTGGTGCGACTGAATAACCTTGCAACAACTCTTGAATAGTTTCACATGAATAGAAGATAATTGCAGCCTCAGAAGTTTGTAAAGTATGTAAACAGTGAAGCGAAATAAATACGAGACGTCCTCTATGCACTGAATGCGTCATGACCTCTTGTGGTCATTAATTGAATTCATACTCGCAATTGCTAACAGTCTGCATATGAAACACCATTTTTTACTCTTGTGGAGTGCTGACAGAGAGGGATGGTATGTGTAAATCTCTATCAGCTGTCACTTTTAAGTCAAACTGAAGCCAAATACTGGTTTTCCACTTTTGAAAATACTAGAGATTTGGTGAAGTTTTCTTTTATGATATGTACACCATTGATCTGATGTTTATTTCTATTAGATTTAGAAAAGATGGCCAAAAAAATCATGCATTTAAGCGTTGTCCTGACCTGCAGCCAGAAGTGTTCCACTTTATTTGGAGAAATAGGTCCTATCTGTTGCTCAATCTTATATGGTTCCCTGATGACCTAATAAGATTGTCCGTCCAGTGACTTCTCTGAACTGCCACCATGAGGTTCACGTTTGAGGGTTTACTGCTAAATGCTGAATGGTTTGCCATAAAATCTGGTTCAGGCACTTATGTCTCCCCCAGGAGGACCTGCAGTAACACTGCTGATCTTCTGCCTTGCATGTAGCACCAACATTATGTGCAGATTTCAGCATGTCCTGGAAAGCTTGACAAAGTCAACAGAGGTTGTGTAAAGACTGACAAAAGTACATGTGGGCGCAGGTTAATGGTGGACAAATGGGTAAAACTGTCTACCCTATAAACATATATATTACATGTTTACATATTATTTTGAGACGTGCTGTTTGTGGTTGCAGTTCGGTTAGGTTTTTGTAACTAAGCTACTTGATTGAGCCCTTTTACACCAAGTCACAAAACTGTGACATCACAGTGAAGTTGCACTGATGGTCCTAACGAAACGTTAATTAAATCAACATGGGGATATCAGTTTGTGCTTAGTTTCGTTGTGTGTTCGACATTTGTGAACTACAGTGTTTGAATGACACCGTAATCCTTTATTGTTTAGTCAAAAAAATGGTTTGGGTTTGCAAAAGTCCAAATCTATAGAAACAGACCTGATCCTATACAGCAAAACCAACAGACAAGTCCAGACACCGTCGGCTGTCTCCCACTCCGGCCAAATGCCGACGTCTGCTCTTTTGATAGTAGAGCCCTGAATTTTTAATGAGCCTTTATCACCATTCAGAATAGAGGAGCAGAAAAAGCGCCGGAGCCGCTCAAGTCAATTTCAATATTCCTGGATCGCTGTCTTTGCCTTGTTCTCACCGTGCCTTCATTATCTCCACCTCCTTCAATTTATTTTTATCTGTGAGTAATCGAAGGGGCCAGTAATTGAGGAAAATGGGGCGAAAGAATTCCTTCTCTTGCGCGCGTGAGGAACAGAGGGGAAGTTTGACTTGGCATGCAGACAGGAGACGGGGAAAATTCACACACCACAAAGAGTGCTCCTGTTTTTTTCTTTTTTGTTTTGTTTTTTTGTTTACAGCAGCCAAAGATGGACTCATTCTTCCCTTTGCTCTCCGCGTCTCGCTTAAGGCAGGAGAGAATGGAGAGAGTTTGAAGAGCTGACACAATGAGTCAGAGCGAGGCGAGAGTGAGTGTGAGGCAGAGGGAAGGGCGGTAAAGGTTTAGGCGTCTGCACTGACAGCTTTCTCCTGCAGCCTTGACAGAGCTTTGTTGAGGATCCCGGGTTTCACCGCTGCTGCCGCCCCGGGGTTTCAATGATGTTACTGCCGCAGTAAGCGCCCAGACCTGACCTTTTCATACACACCGTACAAATATCCATCCTTCACATAGCAAATGCCCCTACCCACACATACACACACACACACATACCCTGTGTCATGTGTTGCCAGATGACCCCCACACTGTCAGTAAAACGTCATCACAGACCACTTCTCCCATGAGGCAGGAGCTTGGCGGAGCAACGGCGAGGATGGCCATTGCCATCTGTGCCCCTGCAACAGATGCTGCAGACAATACAGAGACCTCATGTGTCACACCGTGTTTCATACACAAGGCTGACTGTAATGCCCCGTGCAGGGTATTAGTTCGGGTGTGTCAGCACGGTGGAAATTGGTTGACTTTTTTTTTTCTTTTTTTGCTTCATACTGCAAACTAACTCTGACATATTGAAGCTGTAAACCCCATTCTGTCTCTCTCATTTCTCTTCCCCGCTCCTGACTGTCTCCCTGTCTGTCACTCCATCATGTCTATCTCTCCATCGCTCGCCGTCTCTCCTCCTCTCCATCTTCGCCTCTGCCGTCTCTCTCCCGCCGCCGCTCGCCAACTAAGTGAGAGGATGAAAAAAGATGAGCAAACACGCCGGCTGTCTCCGAATTCATTTTTAAGCCCCATGCGCTCCCGCCTTCTCCCCCGTCTCTGCCTTTCCTCCACCTGCTATATTCCTCCTCCGCTGCTCCCACACAGGATTAAGCTTAAATGAGAAATGTATTGTTTCCTTCATTCACTCAAGTCAAAGAGTAATTGAGTTAATCTGTCTGACGTCTGTCTGTTGGGGAGCAGCAGATTACTGCCTCTGTTGGCAGAGATGGAATCATAGCTTTAAAAGATGGAATAAAAATGTCACTGAGTCTTTAATGACAGTCAGCTTGACATTTCCCAGCAAGCTTTTCATGCGAAATAGTCAGAATTGTATTTCCCCTCCCTCTTCCGCTACAACAGAGACAAATGTCATGTCATCCCATTTTTTTTCCATCATATGATGTCTATAAACCTTTATGAACAATTTATCAACTAGTGTACTGTAAATCACATAATATAACAAAGATTTTTACTTTCTTTTTCATTGGCAGTTTTAAAGCAGAAACACTGTGGGTCAGGTTGGTGGGAGCGATAGGCTTCTTTACATGATATCTGTGTCATCATTCTGCAGGTCCCCTCGGGAAAATCCAAATTTCTCTTCAGTCTAAAACAAGCCGACTTGATTATGTTGACGCTCAAGCGCAGAGATGAATATTTGTCGTCTCTTCACATCTGACAGCCCTGCAAATTTGCCTGTGTGTGCAGGAATTTGCTTATCCCACCTAAACAGTTACCATGCCAGCATTGCAATAGTGCCTAATGGATTTCACTGCTCTGTTATTGCTGAACACACACATAGTTACGGGGTGAAAGAAAGCTTTTTTTTTTCCTGTGCGCAGCAGAAAGCTTAAGTTCAGTTTTACAATTCCTGGCAGCATCAATTGATTTCATTTTTTGCACATACTGTAAACGTTTTTTTTCCTGGAGGCTTATTCCTTCATTGTCTGATTGGAAGTGAGAAGAGATGTGTCAAAAGCTAATGGAGGTCTCTCAAGGCGCCGGCCCCAAACTCCTGTGCCGCATCTGTTGGAGGGAAAAATCCTCTGATCGTATACGTATCACTCAGATGAGGGCAGCACAGTGGAGCGTTGGTTAGCACCATCACCTCACAACAAGAAGGTCGTGAATCTGACCACCAGCATCGAATCAATGGTTGGCCCCTTTTTTTTAGTGGAGTTTGCGTGTTCTCCTTGTGGCTGTGTGGGCATGTTGGTTTAATATGATTCTAAACCGGCCGTAAATGTGAATATTTGTCTTCACGCCACAGCTACCTTGTAACTGCAAACCTCCCTGAATACCTACCCTTGTCGTGCACTTCCAAACTACTGTGATTAGCCTGCTCAATGCCGTCGATTCCTCCTGTGCATTTCCGGCCACTTTTTCACCACAGCTTTTGAATTTGTCAGAGAATAATGTCTTAATATAAGGAAAAATAATCATAGATCTGATAGACCAAAGGACTCACAAACGTCAGCAAATTCCTGAAGAGAGATTGCTGAAACTATTGGAATGTTCAAAGAGGTAGAAAAACTTGAAGGACAAATATATTTGTCGTTGTTGTGGTCAGTGTTTTTTTTGGAGGGTTTTTTTGCAAAGAGGCGACCCAAGAGGGGAAAAAAAGAGTCCCTGGATTTATTTGTTGTATTTGTTTTATTTAAAACACCAAGTTCGTGACAGGTAATTAACACATAATGCACTAACACGAGAATATATGCTGGCAACAACTTGGGTCAGTTTTGTTGGTTGTGTCACAAGCCCTAGAAAGGTTCCCCGCAGAAGTCTAAAGCAGCCCTTAGTCCTTAGACTTGTGACCTGTCCAGGGTGTACTCTACCTCTTCCTGTATGACAGGTGGGATAGACTCCATCCTCTCTGGTCTGGATAACCAGCAGAGAATGAATGGATGACTGGACAAGATAAGAAGAACTCTTAAAACTTGATTGGGGAGATTTAGGCTGCACCAATACATAATGTTTATGAAAAGTAGCCAAGAAAGCTATGGGTTTTGCATAGATTTAAAAGCTGCAGATGTTTGGAGGACTAGTGTTACTCTCATTTTTGAATGGTAAATATAAACCAACAACTAGTGCCTAGTTAGCTCGCTTAAGCACTGGGATGGGAACAAACCACAAAGAGCCAAACTGTCTCTGCCCAAAGGCGACAGAATCTGCAGGCACCTGTACAGCTTATTAACCAGCATATTATACTTTGTTTGTGAAAAGTGTAAAAGCAACAGTTACTAAAAACAGGAAATTATGTCACAAAAACCTTTGCATGACAGCATTTGTATTAATAGAAAGTGTTAATTAGCGAGCTTTAAACACAATGCTGCTGTGTTTGTTTTTCTCTACCTGTTTCAATGTGTTTTCCAGTTCTTATGCAAACTAAATACAGGCACTTATTTAGCTATTTAACCCTGAAGAGAAAAGTGAAGTACATTTCCCGAAATGTGAACGTGCGCTTTTCACTGTTTTTCGACGACTGTCTCCTTGTTGTGTTCCCGTATTATTGATCATGAGGTCATTCTAAGGGCCACATTATTTAAATCTCTGCGCCCGCCGTGGCCGCTCAAGTCAAAATGCCCCAGACATGATTTTTAAAACATTTGTCTACATCTTTATTGAATTTCTCGACCTGTGCATGTCAAGGCCTCTTCAATACCAAGGTCTGTGCTTTTAGAATTTGCAGGTTTTCTGTGTGTCTGTGCTATGGCTCAGATCCAGACAAACCTTAAAAAAAGTTAACAATGAACCAGAAGGCTGAAAGACCAAAACCTGGCCTACATTGATTCCTTCAGCAAAGGAAAAAAAGGGAAAGCATAAAGTCTCCAAAGTGCATTGAGAGATTAGTGGCACAAGATATAAAATATTGTACGTAGTGAATCACCTTCGAAGACAAAGAGGATAACATGCGCGCATACCTTCAGTGGTGCCGGCACACCTCCATGTGAGTAAATATAAAGTGGATTAGTAGAATTAAGTTTCCTGGAGGAGCATTTGGCAGGCTGAGTAGTAGAAACAGGTGCTTCTGTTTAGAGGTAGATGAAGGAGGAACCACTCCAAAAGCCCCCTCTGTTTTCCCACTTTCCCCCTCCCCAACAGTAAACATTAATTATCCAGACTGTCTAACAGGTAGGAATTTATAAAGAAGTACTGCATGTTGAATGCTTAGCAGTTATGAAGCCCATCCTGCGCCACCTGCCCGACTCCAGATACATCAGCATTTTCTCTTGCCATTCCCTGGGCTTTTTCTCCTGGGTCTCTGACAGCGATCAGGGGAGTTGTAGCGTCGCTGAGCTGAACAGTGCTGACAAAGCCAAAAGGCTCTGCACTTCAGGCTCCGGAGTGGCTGGATCGATGTAGTGCCATCACTGTGGCCTGGGGGAACGGCTGCCACCATCCTTCATACTGCACTGGATGTCCTCATCTGCCTCTCTGTCACCTCTGCGCCTGCAGCACGCCGGCGAGATTTACGCGGAGCAGACATCCCAAATTCAGGCATACGTTATAGGTTAGCGAGTTACAGCGCATAACACAACGCTGTTTGGCCAGCTCGGATAGGCTCTGCGTCTGAGACGTTCATCATTTGGAAAGTTTAACACCTACACTGACAAATAGATGCTGGCAAGAGAGTCAGACTCAGTTTGGATTTGGCATGAAAGTAAAGCTCAGCAATTAATTTGGTATTTTAAAGCCCGAAGCTGTGATTGCAGTACGGCTGACTCCTCCACCACAGACCTCGTTTACATAGTGATTTGCAAGTCTAAATATACTTTTCGCACTCACAATTATTGCTTGATATTGTTGTATTATCGCAGCACTTAATTTCACCTTGAAAGTTTGCGAGAATGCGCAATGTTTGTAAACACGGCGAACGGGGGGGGGGGGGGGGGGGAATAAAAAGAAGCAG
>VUQG01039670.1:0-14650 GCA_015106755.1 Etia nguti
TTCCGAGGTAGACTTACTGAGTCCCCGATGCTCCGTGAGTGGTTTGTCGCAAGCTGGCTGACGCGTTAGCCAAAGTGCTAGCAGCATCCCCGACTAACGTATGCTTCGCGTCAATGAGATATTTTAAGCTGGAAGTGCTTCGGTGCACAAAATGTATTTTGTAACGTATTCCGTTAAGTTACTCAATGAGAGTAACGTATTCCGAATACTTTGGAATACTTATATATTATCGTGCTTTTTACAACTACATGAATGTACTATTGCTGTGTGATTTATTACTATTACTGAAGGCTATTTGCCATACCAATACCAACTAGATTTTTAAATCTTAATATAAAATGTGTATCAGTAGGGTGGACATTAGGTAAGGCTGCACTTTTTGCAGTGATCTCGTATAGAAAACTATTTCTGTATCAGTAATATGTTTTCTTTTTGTCTGTTAATAATCATGTGGAACTGCACATGATTATTTGCAGCTAGCAGGTTGTTAATGCTATCCATCAAGCCTAAAAACAGCATGTTAATACATGGAGATCCTGAAGGCTGCTACAAAAATGATCAGATTATATTTTAAATATTTGTTCAATTCTCTTCCAAACACCAGCTGTCTATTGTAAGTTTTGGGTATTTACTAAAATAAAAATAAATGTGTTCTAATATCTCACGTGTTTTTTTTATTTATTCAGGCATACATGTGTACTATGTTTATTAAGAGAGATTAAGCTTGTGTTTCTGTCATGTAGTGATTGTGCTTAATTGTATGAAGCTTATTAGACATTATGAAACAGATGATACATAAATGCGAATTTTGCAAAAGTGCTTAAGATATTTTTTTAAATTATCTTTTTTTTCTTAAAGAAATCTACTACATCATGTGCAATTTTTATGTAATGCGTAATTTCCATTGCAAATATTAATCACAGTTAAATTAAGAGGGGATGGCAGTAAAAACTCCAGAGCTGTGATGTCATCAAGTACACTGACGTTCCAATTGTAGAACGATCGCGCTGCTTTCTCGGGAAGTCCGGCCTCCCATGTCAACTCACGAAGTCCAGCCTAGCAAAAACGCGAGTATAGACTTAACCTCAGCTAACGCCAGCTAACAATGTTTGCTCGGTGCTGAGTATCCTTCATTAATAGTAATAAAAATCACACAGCAATAGTACATCGTAGAATTGGAAGAAAATTGGAGAAACCATAGAGAGGGGATAACCTAACATATGAAACAGGAAATGACCGCCGTGTATTCTATTTATTTCAATAAAGTCACTGTATTCTGATTACCACCTATTTAAATGGTAACTGTAACAGAATACAGTTACTCATATTTTGTATTTTAAATACGTAATGCCGGTACATGTATTCCATTACTCCCCAACACTGTGTCCAAGTGGTTCCACAGGTCGCTTAAGGCTGCACTCTGTCCTAACAGATGGCAACTGGGTTGACCACCTCCCGTGGGTTTTGCTGGATCTGCACTCTGCGGTTAAGTAGGATCTTGGTGCTTCCCCAGCTGAACTGGTTCTCGGTCAGCCCCTCCGTACTCCCAGGGAATTCTTGCCCGATAGCCCACCCCCCCATGCTTCGATTCATCTGTGCTGTCCCTCCACCATCAAGTGGACTCGCTTCGCGTTCCTGGTCTGGTGCACCATTGCCTGCATGACACCTTTCTCCCAAAGACGTTAGAAACTTCTAAGTTTGTTTTCGTCAGGCATGATGCCCATAGGACACCACTGCGTTCGCTGTACAACGGCCAGTTTAGGGTCCTCGAATCTGGTCAGAAGCATTTTGTTTTGGACTTTTGGGGTTGTAGGGAGACTGTATGTGCTGATAGACTTAAACCTGCACATGTTCTTTCGGACAGTCAAGTAGTGCCGGCCCAGGCCCCTCGCTGCCCCAGGCTGCCCACCTTCCACAGGGTTAACGGACTCAGATTTTTCCCCTAAGAGCACCCCTTAACCAGCGGAGCTCAAGTTTTGTTCAACCCTTCCTGACCGCCCACACCAGCCTCATTCTGAGGATAGCGCTTCCTCTACCAGTTCTCTGCCTCCCAGGTTCAGCCGTCCTGGCTGTTTGCTTAAGCCCAGGGTCCTGGACTAATAGGAGATAATTCTGGGTGTTTGGGGGGGGGTTATATCTATCTGATATATGCTTTTGCTTACCTGGATGATTTATCCATTCCTTATATACTCCAGTTATAAATGTGGCATATAAAAAGTGAATATGAACATAAATTTCAAAACTGATCAATATCAAAAGCAATCGCACAGCATCAGTGTCTTCCTAAACTCCATTAGAATCACCAGTTACCATAATATCCATGTCACTGACCTATAGGTGTAAACCCTCCAGCCAGTGACATAGGTGTTATATTGTATGTAGTTTGCACGTTGCAAAGAATCTGTTTGGTTGTGATCAACAAGACCACAACCAACTAGAAGGTTGGAACAAAGAGCCTTTTGAAGCCACAGTATCCACTACAACCAGTTGCCACTACAGATATAAGCAACTACAGTCAAAAAGCTCTGCTGCTGTTGTGAAAAACAAGACCAAACGTGAGGAAATGTGTCAAGATGTTCACACTTAAAGTCTGAAGCATTAAACTCAAATGTTGGTGGAACATCCTAAAGCAGACAACTTATGTCACTGTTATTCTTATTATTGTCTCGTATTCCTCCTATGTTCAACTTTTTGGCCATCCATTTTAAACAAAATACAGCTATGTCTACAATTCTATGGTGTGAAATAGTGTTGATATGACACAAAATAAACATTAGTTTATTTAATAGTATACATTGAGTTGTGTTGTTCTTAAATTTGTGAAAATATATATTTTTTTATTCTATATGAACAGAGAACTGAAAAAAACCCCATGGTAACACTGGACAATAATGATCCAGTCATCAATGCATCCATTTTCTTCTGCTCATCCAATTGAGGATTGCAGGCTGGGTGGAACCCTTTCAATATGTTACATGGTTGTATGTTTGGTCCCTGGGGTGATAATGTCAGTCTAAACCATCTTAATTTGTGTTTCTGCTTATAATGATATAGTTCCCATAACTACCGCTAGGTCCCCAAGTCTACCAATTTCCTGGAATGTGCTTCTATGAACTTGCTCACCTCTGTGTCAACCCATGTGTCCTTGGAATTCTGCTCACACACACTCTGTTATCACAACATGAGCTCAGAAAGATGGAACAGGAGGACACAGAGAATAAAACACAGGGGTGAGAGAGAAAGAGAGAAGTAGGAAAACTACCCTCACACTGGCAGACAGAACAATTGTGGTGGTTATTTTGATACCTACATGAACACTTGGCAACAGCACTCTTGTGATCACAGAATTGTTCAGAATTGTTTGGAAAAGATGGCAAAGAATTCAAGGTTTTGATTTGCCCCAAAACATCCTAGAACAGAAAACTGAAAACTGTATGTGTAAGTGTTTCCAACAGACGGTGGAGCCACAGGTATCTCTTTAGTCATTCATGTTACAGAGCAACATATGGTAGAGATAAGCATCTGAGAGAAGAAGTGAGCAGAAGAGAAGAGAGGAGAAGAGTAGAGAAGCATTACCCCATCATCATTTCAGCATGCTGAGTTTAAAAAAATGTATCTTTTTACAATGGGCATGATTATCACATCGCGATCAGTTTTCTGGTTATCTAAAATGATGTTAATACACTATATATGGTTAATAGGGTATTCCACCATGCTTAGATAACTGGGAAAGTACTTGAAATATTCAAGGTTTCAGTAAATGCTTAAGCTTTTACCACAGTTACAATGATTTGGTTCTGGCACTCATTTCACTTTCAGAATTTTTTCATTAACACAGTTTACTTTTCCTATTGCACATTTTCCTTTTTCTTTGTTTTCCAAATACTAACTTTAATGTGATTGCCAGTGGAGGTCTGGGGAAAAAATACAATGTGCCCTTTGCATTGGAATCTCCACTATGAGAAGAGCAAAAAAAATAAAATAAAGTGGAACCAAGAACAAGCCCTCCCATAAGAGTACAAGATCAGAAAGGTACGGCTATGGTCAGTCTAATTTGTGCAAACACTTTGTAGGCTATTTGCTAAAATGAACTTTTCAGAACTGTAAAAATCCCCTCATAACAATGTATAAACTGCTATGCAGCATTTTGGTTTAGGATTTATATTTGCTGAGAAGGATACATTTCAGTATGATTTTAGCTAAGACTGACAAAAACACCAATCCCCTGTTGGTGTCAGCTCCCAAAAAGCTCCACTGGTTACACTTGAAAAAATAAAAAAGTTTTAAGTACTGAGGACATAGATGCATTTTTTCGAATGTAGTAGATATCAACGCATGACACTGGTATATCAAGCAAAGTACAGTCTGCAGCACATGTAGCAAAATAGCATAACAGCTGAGCAGACAGTGGAGCAGGGTCACTGTCTTTACAGTAAGTTGCTAAACAGTTTGCAAAAAATATTGCAGAAATAAATATATAAAGAAAACTGGCTGGCATAGCAATATCAGAGTTTTTGGTATCAGTATCAGCCCTAAAATCTTCTATCAATCAAGGTCTGTTCAGGTTGATAACTATGGATATAAATTTATATATGAATTTAACCTGTCGCTGACTTTCTACCACTAAAGATTTGTATTTAGAAACTAACTAATTTCCACAGTATCAGTATATGGTGGCAATATAGGTTAAAGTTTGGAAAATCATGCCGTCATGGCTTATATCAAGGGTATCCAGATTTTTTTCAAGAGTGCCAGATTCATTAATGGAAAATTATCCAGGGGCTAACAATCCTTCTTTCCTTTTTTGAAACATAAACATTATGGGGTTGGGTTTTTTATTTTTTACGTTTACATTCAATAATACAACAGTTGTCATTATGGTGATTAGGTGTGTTCAAGCCTGAACAAAATAAATGTACTTTTCATTCACGTATTTCATGACAGAGTCTTTGATAAACACTCTCTGTGAAAGGTTTTTCAGCATGGTTGCTCTCTGATAGGGGATATGAATTAGCATGTTTTGTCTGTTAGTGTCTCTTGACATTCAATTCCTTTTTTTCTTAATTTGCAAATTAGGCAAACACAATTGTTTCGATTTTCAGTGAAAACGTACAGTATTGCAATTTCCATCTCTCCTGAAACACACAAAAGATGAAATTGTGTGGTTGTTATATTTCAGCCCCATTGCAACTCTGATAAAGATAAGAGGATGGATGGAGTGACAGCTATGTGAAAGTTGTTATAAATCCATTCAAGCTTTATGTTAAACAGACTCTAGACTTTGTTGGACACTAAAAAAATAACTCTTCAAATGAACTTAAAATAATCATGGGAAGGATTTCCACATTAATCAATTACTTTCTATTAGCATTAAGTATTTTTGTTGGACTAACTTCATTTGCATGGGTTGGGTCAACTCACTTAAATTAAGTTGGACTTAACTGGAGTAAATAAGTTGATTCATTATTAATTAATTCAGTTGGTACATTAAGTTGGAATAACAGAATTGCATAATGCTAAAATAAAACAATTTAATCATTGTTTCAATTTAATGAAAACAATTTTCATTATTTTTTTATGTTCATTCAAATAGTTATTTTTTGGAGTGAAGCTCTAGCCTTCAGTACCTCTTTTTCAGAGGTGTCGTGGCAGAAATTAGCCACAGGTGGTTACAACCAGTGAGTGTAAAAAACCTTTGTACAGTCATTGGTTGGAACACAGAGATCAGCTCAGATGCTGCTGCCACCATGAGATTAGGTGACAAGAGAAATTACACTATAAATTCTATTTGTTTTGGTGGGCCATAAATAATACCTTTAAAGATGGGAGTAAGGGGTATGGTTAATGACAGAATGAAGGGTAACTAGATATCTCTGACAGGTTTTTCTTTCCTACAAAAGCACACCACACCTCTAGGCTCTTACTTTATTTCTCAAGAACACAATATTTCTTACATTTCTTGTGTAAATTCTGCAGTAAGATAGTGTCAGTAATGCATAGAAAACATGAATGTATATCTCTACACCTTGCTTTCCCTCTTGGGTGAAAAAACAAAATAACTATATAATGCAATTAGTGTTAGTGGAATAAAATGCTCCTCTAGCAAGTTCTTAAAACTTAGAACTTGCTGTATTTGGTGCCAAAGAACCATTTGATCAATTTTTACCAAATGCTTTACAACAAACTGACTGACTGTTTCCACCACACATCCATTGTGAACGAATGTTTGATCAGCTGTTTATGAGCATGTGCGGCGGCTGACTGTAAAATTACTGGATTCCAATAGGTTACTGACGGACCCCAGAGGAAGATGATGACATCACTTCCAACCAATAGCAGGACAGAGACTGGGAGATAACTGGTAGCAGAGACAGAAAGAATAGAAGGATGCAGATGGAAGAAAAAGATGGAGAGATGGAGTAGAGGAGCAATTTTAATCTCTGTTTTGCTGAACTCAGCAGCCAGTGTCACTGAAGCACAAGGGAGAAGAAAAGGAATGGTGATGAATGAGTGAATAAAAAAGGACATAAAAGTTCAAAAGGGAAGAGAGAGGGAGACTGAAGAGCACTAAAAAAATGCACAAAGAAATAAGATTATTTAAGGGTTCCGGTGTTGTAGATTGCTTGTTAGGTTGTGAGAGGCAACCAAATAATTTGATGGGAAAATGTGAACAAAGATAACAAAGTAGTATGTCCTCATCTATCTGCAATGTCTCTCTATGCTTTCATGCACAGTGTTTTATATTCTGTGTAGCAGAATATTCTGCTACAGTTTAAGTGAACATGAGTCATCATTTCCAAAACAGACACTGCCCACTCTGTGCCATTGCACAGTGTTTGTGCGTTTGCATATATCTGAGCACTTCCATGTAATCATCATAAGCAACTACTTCAAACTCAGTTAAAAGCATAAAGACACACATACCCAGAGACCTCACACCAGAGATACTAGTACACATACGAAAGAAAGAAGTTTGCCATTGTAATAAAATCTTGTCCTTTTTCAAAAAACACTACTACTTTTCTACTTTTCACAGAAAAAACATTCTTAAACTCTAAACTACTTTTGCACAGCTTATCATAGCTTTTAGTGAAATCCTTAGTTGATCCACTATCTCAAACAAGTTGTTATAGCTGCACTAGGAAATAAACCGCAGGGTACACGAACAACCAAACATCACTCTTGGTGTGCACCATTTGCAAGGGTGGCAATTGCAGGCTACTGGAGTGCCGATATCTCTCTCCTTTTCTCTCTCGCTCTACATATATATATATATACACATATATATATACTAAATGTTGTCACTCTTCAGGTGTGAAACACATGCTGGTACTCACAGATACAGAAGTTCCAGCACACACGCAGTGTTACTGGGCCAACTCACTGCGCTGTGTGGGCACGGCAGAACCAGTCTGCTAAAAAAGGCTAGCTGTTACCATGGCAACTCTCAGGCCATGTACCAATCACAGGTCAACTTGATGAGGTAATGTTCCTAAACCCTTTCAGAGTAACTCAGACACGTATACACTCACTTTGACTCTTATAAGAAAATACTGTATACGTGCAACATACCAAATTAAGCACACACTCATGTCAGTTGACAGGATCTGAGGCTGTGGAATAGCATGAGAATTTCTGTACAATATACAACTCCCTGTTACATAATATTATTCCATAACTCTCGCAACACAAACGCAGAACGGAAAAGGCAGAGCACTTCAGCAGCTTGGATATACTTCCTGCAGATGATGTTTCACTGCCTCTGCAACGTACTGATCAGAATACCGTTCCAACAAAAGTTTCCTTTACTATTATCAGTTATTCAATTGAATTCAGTTTTGTTTTAATAGTGCGCCAGGTCCGCCAGGAGCGGAGGCCCTGGCAGACCGATCCCTGGCTACCAGGACTAGCAATCGGGAGATGGAATGTCACCTCTCTGGTGGGGAAGGAACCTGAGTGCATGAGGTACCAGCTAGATATAGTCAGGCTCACCTCGACGCATGGCTGGAGTTGCAGTTGGTGAGGGGCGGCAGGCTGGGGTGGGTATCCTAGTATCCCATTGGCCTGCTGCCTGTAGGTTGGGGTTTCTCCCTGTGGATGAGAGGGTTTGCGCTTTCGGTTCAGGGAACGGGTCCTGACTGTCATCTGCGCTTATGCGGCGAATGCCGGTTCAGAGTACCCAGCTTTCTTAGAGTCCCTGGGCAGGGTGCTTGAGGGTGCTCCACCTGGGGACTCTGTTGTCCTACTGGGAGACTTCAGCGCTCATGTGGGCAACAACAGTGAGACCTGGAGGGGTGTGATTGCGAGGAACGGCCTCAAGGATCTGAACCTGAGCGGTGTTTTGTTGTTGGACTTCTGTGCAAACCACAGTTTGTCCATAACGAACACCATGTTTGAGCATAAGAGTGTCCATAATTGCACATGGCACCAGGCACCCTAGGCTGCAGGTCGATGATCGATTTTGTAATCGTATTACCAGACCTAAGGCCATATGTTCTGGACACTCGGGTAAAGAAAGGGGCTGAGCTGTCAACTGATCACCACCTGGTGGTGAGTTGGATCAGGTGCAGGGGAGGATCCTGGACAGACCTGGCACGCCTAAATGTATAGTGAAGGTGCGCTGGGAACACCTGGCAGAGGCCCCAGTCCGCAAGATCTTCAACGCACACCTCCGGCAGAGCTTCAACATTATTCCGAGGGAGCCTGGGGACATTGAGTCCAAATGGGCCATGTTCAGCACCTCCATTGCCGAAGCCGCTGCACTGAGCTGTGGCTGCAAGGTAGTTGGTACCTGTCGTGATGGTAACCCCCGAACCAAATGGTGAACACCAGAGGTGAAGGGAGCCACCAGGCTGAAGAAGGAGTCCTTTCGGGCTTGGTTAGCCTGTGGGACTTCGGAGGCAGCTGATAAGTACCGACAGGCCAGGCTCGGGCAGTGGCTGAAGCACAATGTATTTTTACCTGCATTGCCATGACAGTAAACATGACTTTGTTGCCTATTATTTGTCAAAGTTTTTTTTTTTTTTTTTTAAATAGGGCAGCAGGGTGTTGCAGTGGTTAGCACTGTTGCCTCACAGTAAGAAGGTCCTGGGTTTCAATCCACCATCTGGCCAAGGCCCTTCTGTATGTAGTTTGCATCCTCTCCTCGTGTCTGGATGGGTTCTTGACACGAGTTGGTGGCGGGTTTAGGTTCATTGGTGGGGACCTGTCCAGGGTGCACCTTACATTTTGCCCTATGACAGCTGGGCTGCTCTTGTCGACGATACAGCCTTCAGGCTCAGGGGTAAAAAGTATTTTTACAGCCTTCGTAGTAAAAAATACAATGTGGGGCTCTATTAATTGTCACATCTTCATAACATAGGCACTTTGGCTAATTATTTTATTTTTTCATAACTCAGCTTTTTGCTATGCCTTGAATGTTCAAATTGGTATTGTAGTTTCTGCTTTTGGACCCTGCTTCACAGAACTATGTAACAAATCTGTGCTGTGCAGGCCGTCCAAGAAGTTTGTTCTTTAGTTTTGTTTAGTGAAATTCTAGTAGTTTTTAGTCTTTTAGGTAATACTAATTAGTAGGCATGTATATCTGTGCACCCTATAGTTTTTGTTGGTGCAGCTTGTGGAACAAATTTGCATTAGCTGATAACTTAGTACTCCACTCCATCATCCAAATATGGTCAATATGGTCTGCGAAACGCTAACATGGTGGTGGCCAAAAGGCAAGCATTAAGGCTTCAAAATGTGGATTCCACAAGCCAACAGGTGACATTACATCAGCCACAGTGATTGTTTATACACAGTCTATAATTAAAGAAAAACACTCATTCATTACATATTTTTCTATCTTTGCCTTGTATTTATTCTGAGTGTGTAATTCAAAACCATAATTCAAAAACAAAAAAGATATTCCTGTGTGTGATGCTGAGGCAAAGAGGAAGACAGTTTTTTCTTTCTTGTTGCCCTCCCACTCTCTCGCCATTGTTTCTCACATATACCACCCCTACGTGCCCTTCAATATTCCATCCAAACACTTCCTTTATGACTATTCATATGACCTCATACTCACATGTCAACACAAATCTCCCCACAAGTTACCTTTTGATATATTTATATTCCATAAACTCCTCTGTTAGATCACATATCATACAGAACACAGTTGTAGAGTGCATACAATTTCTGTCATTAAGCCCCTTTATGCTTTAACATATATCTGGGTATGCATGCCAGACCTTTGTTATATATTTCTCTGCCTATATGTCAGCTCCTTTAGTTAAATAATATGTGCATATCTTGGCCCCATGCTGATGGTCTAATGGGGGCCAGGTTTCTGGTGTATGCGCATGTATCTGGACACATGTATCTGGTACGTTGTGTAAAGTGTTTTGAGTGCTCAGATAAATGAGAAAAGCACTATATAAGAATTAGTCCATTTACTATGTTGCGTGGCTCGGCATCCAATGTCCTCAGTCCGTGTTTTTAAATACTTTTGACAGTATAATGCATTACATACTCCTATGTTTATAGCTTTGTGTGTGTGTGTGTTTAGTATTTCTTTTAAGACTTTAAGAAAGACAATATATAACATAATTGATGAAAAATACATAATAGTGGTGTAGTATCATTAGTGCTAACCTCTTAGGATTCCAGGTAGCATTATTACTGAAACACCAAAATTAGTTCCCCATCAGTCCATAAAATGTCATGTATACATTTTTAAATAGTTTTAGAATTAGAATTACTTTGTAAATTATATTACTAACATAAAAAATTAGAGGGAGCGCACTCGATTAACCTTTATCTTAATATTCTTCTCATTATTATAATAAAAATTATATTTTAACAATAATAATTCCATGTAAATGTGCCAGAGAGTGGACATATGTTAGGGCAAAATTCAGTCAGGAAAGAGTATGCTTTATATAATATCACACCATACTGGTAAGAACTAATGAAATATCTGTTTTTGAATCACTACCATAAGCATAAATAACAAAAAATAAGAATAAATGTCTCATATCCTCCTGGCCAGCTACCTTGCTTACCGTGCTCCAACTGAGAGTGGAGTCTAGAGTGTAATTTTGTGAGCTCCCCTCCCCTTTCTCCCAAAATTAAAGTACAGAGCCAGAGCACTCCCTGGTGGTGCCAAAACTGAACTTCAAATACTACAATTTGGCCAACTTTTTTTTCCCCTGACGATCTTCTTTGCTTGGTTTTGGGGCTGTGTTCTCTGATGATCCACCTGTTGCTTGGAGATGATTAAAAATTAACCAACATAGCAAAGGGAAGAACCCATTTAATTTTAGCAAGAGTCACTTTGTTTGAAAAGGTAAGAAAAATAATTTCAGTTTCAATTGAGGGCACGAGCTAAAACAAATGTTTCATGTTGCTCTTTTTGCATACAAGAAGGCTTGACTTGGAAGCTTATTTGTCTGCTAACTTAAAAGCTTTTAGGCAGTTACATATACAGTACAGTGAAAAAGCATTTGTGGCATATTTTTGCACATTTTGCACACACATGATTCAGATCGTCAAACAAATTTTAATGTTAGATGAAGGTAACCTTAGTAAATACAAATTTACTAAAAGATTTATTAAAAGAATAAAACTTTGCAAACCTCCATGGCCCTGTGTAAATGAGATGGTTTTTATTTAGTACTTTTCCACTCTACTTAAGCAATCAAAGCACTTTATACAACATCCCTATTTCACACAAGCACTTTTTTCTATGCTCTTTCTATCTAACATTCACACTCTGATGAACAAATAGGACAGCAACTTGGGGTTCAGCAAGGATACTTTGGCATACAGACTACAGCAGCCAGTGATCAAACATCCAACCTTCCAATTAGCAGATGATCTGCTCTACTGAGCTATTGTTAGCAGGCAATTGCCCCTAAACCTAATAACTGTTTTACCCTTGGCAGCAAGATCTATTAGGCATCAGGCATTTGTGTTAGCAATTACTCTTTAATAACATCACTGTGGTGGAATTTTGGCCCACTCTGCAGATTTTTTAAAAAGTCCCCCACATTGGAGGGTTTTCCAGCATGAACGGTCTGTCATGCCAAAGCATCTTAATCAGATTTAAATGACTTTGACTAGGCCACTCGCAATCCTTTTTTCAGAGTCATTCAAGAAATTGCTGGTGTGTTTTGGATTATTTTCTTTGTGCATAACGAAAGTTTAAGGGAATAAACTGATACTTGAGTTCCTAAGTTCAACTTATGTCTTGTGAGTTCACTGACATAAGTCTTGAGCTGGGGTGGGGAACTCCAGGCCTCAAGGGCTGGTGTCCTGCAGGTTTTAGATATCACCCTCGGTCAACACACCTAACTCAAATGACTAGTTCATTAACAGTCCTCTGGAGAACTTGAAGACATGTTAAAGAGGTAATTTAGCCATTTAAATCAGATGTGTAGGATCAAGGACACATCTAAAATCTGCAGGACACCGGCCCTTGAGGCCTGGAGATCCCCTTGAGGGCTTGACATCAAGATGTTTTTAGCAAATTTGAGACAAGCCTTTATGTTCTTTTTTTGGTCAGCATAGGTTTTTGCCACGGAACTCAAAGATGGATCACATTTTTGCTCAGTCTCTTCCTCTCTCTTGATCTCCTGGATTAGTCGTGTTTGCACTTTTGGAGTAATTTTGGTACACCTGCCAATGCTGGGAACGGGGGGCAGATAGATTTGGATAGCTTTTTACCCTTAATAATTTAGGGTGCACCCTGATTTAATTCTCCTGTTTGGCTGTCACCTTCCTGTGTGGAGTTTGCATCTTCTCTCTGTACCTGCATGGATTTCCTCCCACGTTTAATGACTGCATAATAAATTAATTAATGACTTAATAATGTCAGAGTGTGTCCAGGGTATACCCAGCCTTCTTTCTATGACAGCTAGATTAGACTCCAGCCTAAGGACACAACATCAGTACTTTAAAAGATACAACCCATGAGACAAGCTTTTGTACCCCTAAAGGTACAATAGGGTACTTAACAAGCTTTAGCTATTGTCAACTCGACACTGACATACTGGTAGTCAAGCCCATTCCCAGAGACAATAGCTCATTTTGGCCAAAGATGGGAGTAAGTTAGAGGATGCAAAGAGGCAATATGAGAAGCTTTGCAGGTTCTGGGATGTGAAGAGAACGATCAATTTCATTGTGGTACGATTTAAAATATTTCTATCATTTAGATATAAATGGTTAAGCAATATTTTCCTTAAATACTCTGACTGCACACACATGCTTTACAGTTTGAGCAAAACTTAAATTTTGTCAAACTGGTCACATTTAGAGGCTGAGACTCAGCTCATTACCGCCTGATCTTGGACGTTTGATTGAACTGGCACCCCAAAAGTTTCTAGTCATAAAAAAGCTTTCAGTAACTATTTACTGAATAGATTATTAAACATTATTTTTGCTCTAGTATTAAACTTATTTTGAAGGGGTCCGTACCTGATTTTAGAGCCTGGCGGAGCTCTACAGGTTCCCTGGATGCTGGTGGGGCTTGGTACAGAGAATCATTAAGACCTGGACAGCACACACAAGTGGAAGAAGAGGAACGAAGTCAGTAGAAAAATCACTGTGTCAGACAGAAAATATGATGTTCCTCTGAGCTAAGAAACAGTGATATACATTATATTATACACATGGTCAAGTCTGCTATTCAGGCTCCAGGCTAAATGTGGTGAAATTGTGTGATATTTTTCATGCAGCCCTGTTGAATTATAAAATTCTTCACCTGCTGCCCTCAGAAGACAGAACCATAACACGTGTATTTATTATTTCTCATGTGGGAGAAGGTCGATTTATTTTTAAATAAGTGACGGAATGAGAAGATGGAGATTAATCTCACATCTATAACCACAGAGCAGGAGCCAGGACATGGTTAGACTCATGAAAAGTAAAACCAGCCTGGCTCTCTGCAAAAATGAAAATAGAGCTCGGAGCATATTTAAAGCTCACTAATCATCATGTTGGATTTGTAGCCCAGAAACAGAAATGTACACATGCAGAAATGTACTCAGTGGTCACATGCTGAGTTATGGATTTGTGCAGCAGTCAGTCTTAAAGTCAGGTGTACATTTTGCAAAATGTGAACTCCTCTGTAACATGAGACTTATTGTATTTTCTTCTTTATTTAATATATATAATTACAATGGTAGTATAGCTTCAAAATAATGATGCCAATGTGTGTAGTTACCTGGTAATAAATATGCTTAGTACACAAAGATGTTGCTTTTTCTCTCACCATGTTTCTCGATGGCCTCGATGAGTCTCCAAACAATCACAGGTGCTGCTTCAGAAAGAAGCTCTGCCTCCACACCTGAGACAGAGAAATAAAAGCCTTTGTTATTGTTCTTGCCTGGAGACAATCAGACAACATTAACATACGGGTAATTTTAGTTCTTATTTGGATTTCATTTGCATAATGATTATAATTTGGAAAATAATTTACTACTGCCAAAAAACTGAAAAAAGAGAAAAAATTGTTATAAAACTACACCCGACAGTTCTGAAGACTTGCTGAGCTCGACAACAAGAGGCATGGTATTTTCTTTTCAGTTTTTGCAATCCATCCATCTAGAATGATAGATCCAAGTGTGTATGTGTGCATTCATGCGCCCTCCAGGGAATGTGTACACACACACAC